>JAGYYJ010000679.1:0-27815 GCA_019671005.1 Hibiscus mutabilis | reverse complement strand
CATGAAATATTTATGTTATTTTCTTTAATTTTAATTTTAAAAAATAAAAAATTATTAATTTTATAAAAAATTCTAAAATCTTTAACCTCTAAAAACCCCCCAAACTCTAACTTTAAATCCCTAAATTCCTCACTACTAATCACCTTTGTATTCATCGAACCCCGCAATTAAAAACATCATTATCTCATCGTCAAAAACGACGAATGAACCGTCGACGAACACCCTACAATGAAGAAAAAAGAGATCGGTTGACAATGCCTGAGCAGTGAACAATGAACCATAGAGATGTGGGGATTCGAACGGTGAGAGAGATGTGATTTGAGAGTTTGATTGAAACAAATTAAAAGTAATGGGATTTTTTAAAGAAATTTAAACTTTTAAAAAATAAAAAAAATCAAGCCACGTGTCATGTTCTAGATGATAATTTTTTTAACAATCATTGACGGAAAAATGTTATTTGAGTTATGTAATCAAACATTAGGCACGTTACCTAATTAGATAAAAAGTATTGTTTGGGCTGTTAAGCCAAAAAGGAAACTATAACTTTCTCTTATCAGAAACGGAGCTAAAGAAGGTATTGAGGGTGATTGCTATCTCATCATCACCGTCTTGGGGAGATCCTAAGGTATTGAACATAATACCAAAATGAATCTTGTTGGGATTCGATTCTGTCACAATCAATTGAGTTCATCACAATGGTATTTAACATCCCTTAACCTTTCTCCTGTAATCCTTTGCCCTTCTCTCGCACACCTTTGATCCTCCATATCTATTTTCTTTACTAATGTGAACCTGACTTTAAAACTCTTCATTTTTGGTTTTAAAGCTGTCTTCTTCTCCTTGATTATGCCCCTGAACACCATTGTTATCGACTTAAATTCAAAGGATCAAAACTAAAACAACTGCGGCCGAGATATAAATTGCGTAGATTTTATATCAAAACTGTGTCAAGAATTTAGAGGAAACAAAAACTAAAAATGCAAAGAGACGAAGCCTAAAATGAAGATGGGAAGAGATCTAGCCTCCCAAACTTCTTTGTTTTAGGCTTCTCGAGTCCCTAAGCTTTTTGCCCTCCTCAATAATAACTCATACCTATGTTACTTATAAAGAGAAACCGTCTCATAACAAAGGTTATGATTTGAACTATATTAAGAATTAGTCAAAGATGTGCTGTACCAACACGATTTCTTTTTAAATTTAAATGTTATCTCTTTTTTTCCTGAAATGTTGTTACTATTTTTAGAGGAAGCAAGATGCTAAATTTACACTACATTTTAAATGACTTTTTGTTAACTTACGCCATAAATTCAGCATTCTCATGTGATAAAATATGCTCGGATGATAAAAGAACAATTTTTATTCTTGTTTGATTATTTCTTTTACACTATTTAAACCCAGCAAGTCTCTTTAGCACCAATATTATGCGGACTAAACCGGTTTCAAATGGAGCATAAAGACTGCGGACTTCTTTTAGGGGGAGGGGAAAAGAAATTTTAGGAGAAAGAAGAAGAATATTCCTTTAAAACTTATGACCTTAGGGAATATAAGGTAACAAAAATAAAGCACTTGGAATTAACATTAATTTCACCAACTGCCACTATTCATTTCATCTTTCCGAACACAAAACTTCAGGCCATTCTATAAATACAACACTCATTCACCATCACCAATACTGCTCAAAACAAGGTGTTACAAGAGGAGATACTTTGGCTCAACAAGTGTATGAGCAAGTTTTGATTTTATTGATTGTTTACTATATTATTATGACAACCAACCACAACACATGTAGGGAGATGATGGCATTCTTCCGGTTTGTCGAATATATTCTGCTTGAGCAGCTGTTCTTTCTGCATCTCGATTCTTTTTAGTTTCAGCTGCAGCTCGTTTTTCTTCTGATCTTTGCCTAGCCATATCAATCTTCTTCACCATCTTTGCTTGAGCTAGGCTTCTCATTTGCTCTACTTTAGCCTGAAAAGTAGAAGTCATGTTTAGTTATTATCAATACTTGTTGCTCAGCATATGACCACATAAATGAACATCTATCATTGATTGCCGTCTTTCTCGACTCATTATTTTTGATTAATTTGCAATGACAATTAACTCAACTACATGATCTTAACCTGAAAACAGGCATATTTCAAGGTTTGTTTCGGTTGCATCATGTCGGAAGATATGAGATTAATATGAACACAGCAGTCTTTCCTATTAATTTTTCAGGTCCAGGTTTACTCTTTTTCATTGAGATTTAGTTTACAGCAGAAAGATCGGTAATCTTTAAATGTTTACAATAAGAACAAATTTTGAGTATGTGATGAAATAAGGGATACAGATACCTCAATTCTCCGCATTTCTGCTTCTAGTTTTGCTCTCTGCTGACTCTCCCATGCTTGAATTTTGATCTCTTCACGCTTATACCTGAGAAATTTAGATATGCATTCAGAAAAATAAATTGATGAGAAATTGTTTGACAAGCATTAGAATTGCATAAATTTGCAAAATATTGTACATATCAGGACCTTGCTGTATGCTTAGACTTTTCAGCTTCTTCCCATGCTGCTGCTCGTTTTTCATATTCAATCCGCTCAAGCTCCTCCATACGAATGGTATCACCTGAAGATGTATTGTTTTCCTTCTCGTCTTTGCTTGCCCAAGCAGCAATATTCATCTTGCCTAGCTGGACACCAAGGGCTACAATCTCTCTTCTTGTCTTGAGCTTGGTTTCTTTCTCAGACAACACTTTCATGCCATTTTCAGGATAATGCTGTGACTCGTCATCTATATTGTGGTCCAAAGGTATCGCTGATGTTGGTGCCCCTCTACGAGGAGTAGATGGGATTGAAGATGTTGGGCTTCGGAGCGGAGTAGTAGCCTCTACAGGTGTAGCAGTCCTAGAGGGCTCTTGACTTGCAACAGGGGTCATTTCTGTTCCTATGTCTCTCATACAAACTGATCGTGCTGCAGGAATTGCTGCAAGGTCAGATCTTAAAGTATGAGATAAAGAATACATGAAGAAAAACAAAACTATGACCAATATATCCACGCCGCAAAATGGAAAAACGATCCGAATACAAAGGAGTAAATCCCTTACTTGTACTCCCCACATGACGGTTTCAAGACTCTGAGAATTTAGCATATTCATATGTAATTACTAATTATAATGGCCTAACCCTCATTTCAATGCTCTTAATCAAATTATAATGCAACAGCTCATTTTGGTGATCACATGATAATCAACCTGGATGCACAGTACATCACTACAAATTTATATGTAATTTCATACAGAAACTACTAAAAAGCTCTATATGCAAATTTACCGGCTGTATCTTCTTCAGAACATTTTGTACAAGATAACGGAGCCACTTCCTTCAAATCCTTACTCTGAGAAAACTGATCACATAATAGGTTTCCTCCACATGATTGTGCTGAAATAGGATGAGCTCCAGAAGGAATAAAAGAGAACTTGTCGAATGGCATCTGCACAGGGTGCTGATAGAAATCTACCCTCTTAGTGTCAGCTATGCCATTAGCAGCCAGCCTCTGATCATAACTCGCAGACTCTGGAGCAACTCTCACTACATGCCTTAGTGGATATCGATTAACTTGGTTGTGGCATGTATTCTTCTTCATTATCCATTTCTCTGCATCATTCCACTTAGATGACATAGGTCTCGAGTACGACCTCGTCAGGCAATTGTGTGTTGCTGTTTTGTCCCCTTTATGAAATTCAAAGCTTGACGAACTAACATTACTATCATAATCAAGGTGTTCATCTTCAAGCGTCCTCATTGGATGAATGGCGCTGGAATTACCATTATCATTCTTCGAGCATTGCTGCAATTTAACACGGCTCACTTGGACATTCTCCTGTGGCAGAGACTCCTTTGCGTGGCTAGAAATTCGATCATTTAGGCTGGAATCCAACACTATCTCATCGGACATTTTAACCAGTGCAACATCTAAGCTGGGAACTGTATACCAATGAAATAAGTTCTAAATCAGCATGTAAATTTTATAAAACACTTGGCTGAATTCATCAGCTCCGGGCCTAAACCACTAAACCAGGCCAAGAAACAAGCAGAATCATACTTACAGAAATCCTTCCTCGTCAATAATAAATATGAGATATAATAATGCGAAACGGGAGAGAAAGAAAGAAACAAACCTTGCTCATCAAAATCTTCATTCTTTGAGGCTAATAGACTGTTGACAAACTCAGCATCATTAATCCTAGAAGGAGATGTTCTTGAATAATTGTTGTTTGATCCATCCTTCTTCCGATGGTGATGAGGTCCCGTTAGCTTCATCCTCAATTTACTTGGTGAAATGCCACTCTGAAGTATGAAAATGTGAGGAAAAGCTTTAAAGCTTAGAACTTTGTTTAAAACCCAGATCAGATGAAAAAAATACCCATTCACCAATCACCACCTAAAAGCCATTATTAACATCAAAAGGCTTAAAAAAAACTAAAGGGAGAAGCTTTACCTGAGGTTTGTATATTCTTTCATACTCCATTAGATCTTGCTGTCAACGCTACTCAGACTCTGAATACTCCCCTTCCAGTGGAATTCTTTATCTGGTAGAGTTTCGAAGTTAAACAAGGAGGGCCAAAGATAGGAGAAATTTTAATATAAAATGAATAAATAAAAACATGACGGTGTGTGTTTTTGAGTGTTATGTAGCGGACATGACTCCGAACAGTGACCCATGTTCAAATCGTGATCCTCGCTGCTGCTCTCCGTTACACTTGCAAGTTTCTCTACACCTTCCACTCGTTCTGATCTCGCCACATCATCACCTCCGTGGCCTATCTGACGTGGCCGTATCAGGGTGGGCCGACCTATGTGAAAACGGTGCTCGGTCGCATATTCTTGAAGTTTCGACCTTTGAACTCGGAAAAAAAACTACCGGAGTTGTGGATTACTACAAAAACTAGTTATTTAAAAACTTTTGATTATATTATTAATTAAAAAACTGGGTTCATTTTTTCCAAGAACAGAATCCAACGGAAGATAGTGAGATCTCTGACCACAATATCTACTATTGATAGTAGTGATTAATCTTCTCACTACGAGTGTTTTCATTAAAAAATAAACGGCTGGTTATAAAATATATTTTATTTTTATTAGTAAGAATCAAATTTTTAACCTCGTAATTAAAGAATGAAATGAACAACCACTATATCATATCTCATAATTTTTTTTAATTTCAATTTTACGAAAAATAAATTTAAAGTAAATTAGAGGAATAAGCATAATGAGAAAGGGTAGTAATTAAACCATAGCTAGAATGATTAATAATGACATATTGTGGAGCATATCAATAGAGTATAGTCATTAAATTTATGATCTTTTTGAAGTACCAGGGAGTTGGAAATTTTGACTGATTGCCTTTATGGGTGGGGTGGTCCTCACTTTTCTCGATGATTGACCAACGTTATTTTTCTCGTACACTTTTTATGAAATTATATTTAATAATATAAATTAAAAAAATCACACGATTTATTATTAAAATATTTTAATCATAAAAATTCTGAGTTAAATCTTTCTTCATTATTCGGTCAAATTTTTATTCACGATACTGGATTTAGTATTATTTTTAATATTATGTTAAAATTTATATTTTCTAATATAATAGTTGCGTTTCTTCTAATTTAGTATTTGAATTTAATAATATAACTTTTGATGATGTATTATTTTTATCATCATATGTCATAGTCTTACTAGTGGAAAAATAACACATAATAACAAGTGAATATTATTACATTTATATACCATATTTACAATAGTCATGTTTGACAATTAGTGGATAATAGATTATGTTAACTAATAGCGGATAAATGATAGTATTAGTTGATTTAACTAGAGAATTACATTAGATAATTGTATAAAAATATTTGGTAAAATTAATTGATAGTTGTTTGATTATTTGAACAAGTAAAATAAAATATAAGGATATGATTATATTTTATATTTATTTGAATAATTTATTAGTTATTAACATTTTGTATCTATTAATATTAATTAGATTAATATTAATTAGATTATGAAAATTATTTTTTAATATCATTATTGAGCATATATGAGGATATATATATATATATTAATTTTTTATTTGTGAAATTATTTTTAATATAATTTTATTAATTACTAAATTTATATGTATATATTAATTTCTTATCTACGAAATTATATTTTGCATATAATTTTATTAATTATTAAATTTATATATTAATTTCTTATTCATGAAATTATTTTTTATTTTATTAATTAATCAAATTTAAGTTATTTAGAGAAAATTTTCATAATTATCAAAGACAAAATAATCGTTACAAATATTTTATCTAAATTTTTTATTCAAAAAACTTATTAAATAGTTTTAAAATAAAATGTTTCACCATAATCGGCTATTACAATACTCTATATACTAAATATTCAAACTAATAAATTTAACTAATTAAACCTTTAAAAATATTTTGAACCTTTAATTTTAGCTCATAAAATTATTTACCAATCCAAAATCAGATGGGATAAAAAATGTGTAACATTAAAATATTATAAATTCATATAGCAAGCCAGTTATAAAAAAGTTGAAAAAATGTGATTGATTTAACTTATGTGGATGTTTATAACAGCGATATGTATAGTTTGACCAATGACGAGACTAGGGTAAAACGGATGCAAAAGATGATGTAAGGGAAGGGCAGGGCAGGGCAGGGCAGGGCAAAGCAGAAAAAAGTAGAAAGCGAGAGGAAGATGGAAGTGAGAGCAGAGTCATTGGAAGGTGAGAAAAATATCGGCGATTAGAGAAATGTGCTGGTGTGATAAGTTTAGAATGCAATTAAAAGATAGTAAATTTTAAAATTTATTTAAAAATTTAATATATTAGACTTTTAGATAATGTTTTAAGTTAATTTTTTGTGATATTTAAAAAATATAAGTTTCTATATTTGTCTAATAACTTAAAATATTATTAAAAAGTCTATCATTTAAATGATTGGACAAATTTCAAAATTTTTTAGGCGCACACTAAATATATTCTATGTTACACTTGCCCAAAAGGCTATATTAAAAAATATTCCTTTTTTGGGAATTAATTGGAAAAGTACCCCATTAATGGTGGTTAAATTAGTTGAATATTTCATTTTGGAGAAATACCCCATACTGGAATCATTTGAAAAAATACCTCACATTCGGTACACGTAAGGATGACTCGCGTTATACAAGGCACGAATTTAGAACTCATGTTCCAAAGGAAGCAAATTCTATTTGATGTGGCATGTCTTATCCGTTGGCGTATTTTAAATATTCAGTAAAAAGAACTCACGCCTAACAGGGTGCGAGTTCCCCGAGATATTGAGACGAAATGGCGCGAATTTATCCTATAATGTTTAGTACAACGCGAGTTTTGTTCAATCTTGTGGTTAAAACAAACTTCGATAGGCATGCTTTAGGTGAAATTACGGGGTGTTGGAGGATATTATTTCGTATTTTTGAACTTTCACATCGTAATACTGAAACATCTCTTGAAAGTGGTGTGAATATCGGTGTGTATAAGACATCTTAAAGTGTGTATAAATCGCGTTAAAAACACTATCTAACCATTTTTTGCATGAAGAACAAGCAAACATGGGTCCATAGGCATGTTTAAATGGATTTTGTGACACGTTGGGAGATTTTTTTTATATTGCTTAACTTTCACGTCGTAGTACTGAAACATGTGTTTACAATAGTGCTAAAATTGGCACGTATATGGCATCCTAAATGTAACACCCTGAAAACCGGTCTAGTCAGAATTGGGTTCCGGCTATCAAAAACCCTACATTGGAAAGGTCCAAATATTGTGTTAACTTTGACCGTGTGGTCAATTACATTGATATTGGACTCTAATTGAGTCAATTTATCACTTAAGGGCCTTATTGATTACACTGGAAGTCAGTTAGTGACTAAATTATATAAATTGAAAGTTTAGAGTGCAAAAGCATAGAGTATTAGGAGTTAAGGGACTAACCTTACGATTAACCCCTCATCAATTGTAAGATGGTAGAAATCAGCTTCCTTCATAGTAAGGAAAGCTAATTCGAGTAGTAGAATTAAAGGAAGGGTAAGAGGAATATAAGTCTTACCCGATTGAGAAAGAAACTAACACCTCCTTTGTTTTCATCATCTTCAACCAAGCAAGCACCTTCATTGGTGACTTTCAAAAAAGCTTGTATTTCTTCGATTCATTGATATCTAATTATTGACATCGATCGGGTAAACCTAATCCCCTAAATAATTATTGAGACCCATGGATATATTAAGTTCAATCTCAAGTTAGGGTTTGATCATCTATGGTAACATATGATTTTAAAGCTTCAATCCATGGATATCCTATAGCTAATGGCTATATTGAATAGAGTTATTGATTTTGATATCGCTATATTGATTTCGATATCATATAGTTGATTCTAATAATTTCCTATTGTTAACCTAGCTCGAGAATTGGAGAAAGAGCAATCATCATCTCCAACAAAGGCTAGGAGCAAGGGAATTTCAATCTGAGAGCTATAGAAGCTTCAAAATATTGAGGTGAGTGTAGTCGGAGTCTCGGGTTAGGCTAGGTGCCTTTCCCGGTTCATTAACATTGAAGTTTTGCATAGCTAACCCTTTGTTAAAGGATATTGCATCGAACCTCTTTGGAGGCACCATTGGTAAGCATCAACAAGTTATTGTATTGAGCATCGAACATAGAATTGTTATCATTGATATTGTTGTCATCAATCTATAAAAATGTAGAACATTGGTCATTGGACATTGATATTGTCATTGTTATAGTCATCGTCATAGGTTTTGCCATTGAACATTGAAGTTAGTATTGTTATTGTCGTCGGAGTATTGATATTGAAACATTGGTTATTGCCATTGTTATTGGAACATAGACCATTGATATTGATATTGAAAATATTAATCATCGACATTGCTATTGAAACATTGACATTGATATTGTAATTGAACCTTAGATTCGAAAGGACATTGGATACAATTGGCGTGTCATAGAATTCATGAGCTCAGTGTACGGGTGGACTACGGTCCTTGGGCTATGGCCTATATCATAGCCAGGCAGAGGGATGTTTGTGTTATTGGTCATATTGGCGAGGCAGAGGGACTAGACCATTCATTGATTTGGCGAGGCGTAGGAATTCACATATCCACTATTCTGAATTGATCCAAGGATTATTGTTGAAATATGATATAACTGTTATTGAATATGAATGTTGCATTGCCATCATCGATTCATTGCATTGTTATTGCTAAAACATGATTTGGAATGCATTTCATTGTTATCGATATTGTCCGTGACTACCTCACAAGGCAATGTATGCCTAATGCATTTCATTTCATACATTTCAGGTTAAGAAGTTCGTTGTTGGAGATCGGAGGAGTTGGAAGATTTTGGCAAGTCACAACCAAGCAAAAGTAATGTATATCAAACCTATGAACTCCTAGTATGGTGGGAAAGTAGTTAAACTAGCCACTTATGGTCTTCTTAGTATGTATGCAATTCCTTGTTTTGTAATTGTGCCTTAGGCCCTAAATGACCCATTTTGAATGGTTTAAAAGTGACCAAAATTGCTTACTTGGCCTAAAAAGGTGAAAACATAGTAAATGGATTCGAATGTCTATAAAATTTGGCATGGTAGTAGACTATGGTGTTATAAACTTACTAGTAAAATTTCATTAGATTTGGACATTGTTTAATAGGTTAAATTGAGTAAAAACCAGATAAAATCTATCATTATAGTGCAAGGCATATCGATACGTGTGATGGGGTATCGATACGGGTCTGCATATTTGAATATGGTTAACATCGGTCAACATGGTGTATCGATACGTCAAATAAACGTATCGATACGAAAAGTCAACACTAGAATTTGGAAAAATTAATTACATCGGTACGATTCACGGGCATATCGATACAGGTTAACCCGGTCAACATGTACCGATACGGTTCCCAGCCGTATCAATACGGGTAATGAACATTGGAATTTGATAAATCATAAACCATGCTTCGCGTAACGATATGGGCAAGCATCGTATCGGTACAAGCTCATTGATTCTTAACCGTTTTAATGGTCATGACACAAGCGTATCGGTACGGCCTCTCGAGTAGCAATACCGATACAGGTAAATCTGTTAAAAGTTAATTAGAATAAGTTTGGAACATTGCATATTGGTCACTGAACATTGTATAGTTAAATTGAAGAGGTAATTGGACTTAGATTATCTTGAAAATTCGTATGATCATTGAATATAAGTTGAATTTTAGTATAGTAAGATTACTTTCAAAAAATGACCTCTAAAATATTGAATTTAAAAATTAGTTCCTAAAGTTTATAAAGGTTTAAAATTAGCCCTAAAATTGATTAATACAAGTTTCGAATTGAATCATGGTTCTATTACTGATATAGTATCGCACCGTATAGTCTCGCATTGGTTTTTGAATGAATTATTGCGCCGATCACCGTATTGTTCACCGGTAACGCTTTTCGGCCCTGTTTTTTACCAGACCGAGAATGGGGTGTTACATTAAAGGGTGTAGAAATCGCATTAAAAATGCTATATAGCCATGTTTTTCCCATGAAGAACAAGAAAACATGGGTCCATATGCATGTTTAAGTTGATTTTGTGGTATATTGAGAGATTTTTTGTTGTTGTTTAACTTTCACGTCGTAGTACTGAAGCATATGTTTACAATGGTGCTAAAATTGGCGCGTATAAGGCATCCTAAAGGGTGTAGAAATTGCGTTAACTATCTAGCCATGTTTTTTTCATGAAGAATAAGCAAACATGAGTCGATAGGCATGTGTATGAGTCCAGAAATGAAAGGCATAAAGTTGGTATATGAAATAAGTTAATTCATGGTGTTAAATGCGGGTGTAGGTGAATGGGAAAGTAAATTTAAACTCTCAGAAAAGAAATAGCTTTTGGTCAAATTGATTATTAATTGTTGTGTCCTTTTAGAAAAAACTGATTGGGCATGCATTAAATGCCCTTGCAACTACAACCCTTCTGCAATTCTAACCCTAGCCACCATCATCATCACCAACCCTAATCCTCTAAACTGAAACCCCCTAAAAATCTAGGATTCAATAGTGGCGACATGGGATTACTCAACAAAATTGATTGGACTGCTCTGCAACGCTGAAGAAACTCGCTTCCTTCCAACAACGAGTTATAAAAAGTGCGTAGTATTGCAATGCTGAAGAAATGTTGTAGTACTGAAACATATGTTTACAATGGTGATAAAATTGGTGCGTATATGGCATGCTAAAGGGTGTATAAATCGTGTTAAAAATGCTATATAGCCATGTTTTTTTCCCATAAAGAACAAGCAAACATGGTTCCATATGCATGTTTAAGTTAATTTTATGGTATGTTGGAAGATTTTTTTGTTGTTGTTTAACTTTCACGTCATATTACTGAAGCATATATTTACAATGGTGCTAAAATTGGAACGTATAAGGCATATGTTTACAAGGGTGTAGAAATTGCGTTAAAAATGCTATTTAGTCATGTTTTATTCCATGAAGAACAAGCAAGTATGAGTTGATAGGCATGTGTATGGGTCGAGAAATAAAAGGCATAAAGTTGGTGTATGAAATAAGTGAATTCATGGTGTTAAATAAGGGTGTGGGTGGATGGGAAGTTAAATTTAAAATCTTAGAAAATGAGGAGTTTTTGGTCAATTTGATTATTAATTGTTGTGTCCTTTCAGAAAAAACTGATTGGCCATGCATTGAATGCCTTTGTAGCTACAACCCATCTTCAATTCTAACCCCTAGCCACCATCATCGTCACCACCCTAAGCCTCTCAATCGAAAAACCCAAAAAATCTGGGATTCAACAGTGGTGACATGGGATAACTCAGCGAAATTGATTGGACTGCTCTACAATGCTGAAGAAACTCGCTTTCTTGCAATATCAAGTTATGAAAAGCGCGTAGTATTGCAGTGCTGAAGAAACGTCATAGTACTGAAATATATGTTTACAATAGTGCTAAAATTGACGCGTATATGACATCCTAAAGGGTGTAGAAACCGCGTTACGAAAGGTAGGTAAAACAGAAAATGAAGCTTCAAAGATCATTAAAAATAGTGGTAAAATATTACATGGAGAAATAAAATTAGTTGATGTGAAGGCCGGTCCTAAGAGGACATTTTCTCCTATCGTGTCCAGTGTTCCTACATCTACTGCACCGTTTAGGTTGTCTGGTCTGTTCTCAAGAAACCATATCCTCGGCATAGTGAATCCTAGTTAAAGGTGGGTGACTTTTTTTTTACGGCGCAAGGAAGGATTTAGGCATATCTTAGGTTCATCATCAATAATATGATGATCACGTTTATTCTCGATCAGAAGAAACTCGTATCGGTATGCCTTGAATATGTTTTCAAGTCGATATATCGGATCAACGAGTGTCATGGCGTCAAAATGGACGAATGCACATGCAGCAAAGAAGTGCGCACACGAGTACTTGAATGTTTGGAAGACTCTTTCATCGCACGTTCTTTGGCGTAGATCAACCATGTAATTGTTTTGCATTATTCCTTCAAGCGGTCGCGAATATTCTGAAACTTGAAAGTGATATTGGCGACGAGAGAAACATATCGCACCCATCGTGTTTGCGTGCGTAGTGTATGTTTGAAATTTTTGTTGGAGTTCTGGATAGAACTTGTGGCCACATGCTATCCAGTCCATTGCTTGTTTTTCGTGGGTTGCAAAAAGGGTAGCCAGTCAGTAATATGTTGCCTTAACAACAGACGTGATAGGTAAATGACACATTCCCTTTAGAGATGAATTGATCACCTCAGCTAAGTTCGTTGTCATGTGACTATATCGACGACCCTCATCATAATATCGCAACTAATTTTCCCTCAGAATATCAACAAGATAGTCATATCTATCTGAATTTTCTATGCTCAACTATTCCAGCAGCTCCTCAACTTGGTCTACCTAATGTGTGTTGCCTATTCAATAAAAGATTGAATAGTTAACGAGAACAAATAATAAAAGCAATGATAAATAAAACAAAATGACAGTGGAAGGCATACCCATGCGAAGAACCATTATACGTTCATCATCATTCTTATATCCCTGGTAGTAGTTTGCTGCAATGTGTCGCAAAACAATACATGTAATGTATATATGGAGGTTGCCAAGATGCGCCCATACGCAAGATTGTTCCATATATCTCTACGTTGTTGTCTGAAATAATACATATCCTCTCTTCTCTTTCTCGTAGAATCCGGCGTAGGATATATTTGCGCAGGTTGGTGAGAAAAAATCCCAAGAAGGGATATCATCCTTTTCAACTATTGTGAAAGCTACTGGAATTCATTTTTGGTTGCTGTCTTGTGCAACTGCCAGTATTAAAATCTGTGTGTATATACCATACAAGAATGTGTCGTCGATCTAGAGTATAGGTTTATAGTGACGGAAAGCCTTAACGTATTGTGCAAACGTCTAGAAAATGTGAAAAAATTGGCACTCCCCATATACGATACAATCATTTTAGTATTTCTGTATAGTTTCCAGTTGCAAAACCATCTATGGATTGTATTTCTGCATAATATTCAGCAACGTTCACAACTCGCTATACGATTCCTCTCATTGCCCATACAATTGTTGGATGGCACGATATCTTACAAACTATGTTTTATCGTATTTAACCATGTAAGTGTATATTGATTTAATGAAAGTTATACATATTGGCATAGTAACACGTGGATTTGCTTTTACGAGTGAAAAGATGGCATCACAAAGCACGTGCACATCCAAGTTAGGATGATCTTGGCTTAGGCTTCCCACTGAGCATGTATGAGATCCCTTGTATCTCGTTATTTTCCAAAAGTTGTTCAACTTCTTCAATTGTGATACACGGACCCTCCAATTACATCCCTGGTACTTCTGGGGACATTCTGCAATATATTTGTCTGCCTCAGTTTTCATCACGGTGGACATAATTAAGCTTCGTATGTTATAATGCTTAATCCCAGCCTCTGCAATTTTTTGTCCTGAATACCATTCCACGTTGCAGTTCACCATCATTATGTTCGTTGTACTGCTCCAACTGTGGGAATTCTAGAAATTTAGTAGCGTTGAAGCCTTCCATATCTACTGTTGTGAAGTGAGATTTTGGGTCGTAATACGTTGAGCAATTGCCTGCTCTAGTAAAGTTAGGCGGGGTAACATCTTCCTCCGTATCGTCCTCGAAAGCATCATCTGCATTATTCTCCGCATCGACGAGCTCATCAAGGTCTGTTGGTTCTTTAGGAAATAAACCCATCTCGTCACCATCGGGCCTGACCTTCGTACGTGATTCTTCATCAGAATTATCCCCTTCAAACCGGAATAATCCTGCTTTGTTAACAACCTGTACATAATAGGTTCTACAGCCGTAACCCGATCACGAGACTGCTGACAAGGCCTATCTAGGTCGACAAAAGCAGCGCTTGAATGTCTCTCCATAGATGAGGAATCATCTATGTTCCGCTCAATAAAGATATAAGTTAAGTGTGTCCAATTGAGAAATCATCGAACGGGTTGGGTTGGTGGCATAATGCCTCTAGACCCATACCATATGGAGTTTATGTTGAGTGTTGAGTTGGTGGCATGTTCAGGTCGAAGTCGAACCTGACCACGCAATAATGCCTTGGCCTCAAAGTAGAAGACGATCATAGTATACCACAGTAGTCACTTTTCTTGCCATTGTTGAGAATAACAGAGCAGCCAATCTTTTTCACACGTTTTTCTATTAGGGTTTGTTAGAAAATGTTGCTTGTGCTTGATAATTTCGCTGAGTAATTCTTTATAATATGAGTTGATGTGTTTGACGCGTTTATTGAACTCATGTTTGGCCAACATCGAGTTTTTCCACCTTTTGCATGATTCCTGACATGGCAGGCAAACTCGCTTCCTACCAAACGCGAGTTCTTTAATCTTTTGCAGCAAAACTGACATGTTAGTGGAACCCACGTTTATTTAAACGCGAGTTCAGCCTTCTATCTCTATCTAAATAATTCAAGAGAGGAATCTGAAGCAAGCGTTAATCCAACATTATGACCTCGCATATAGCATATAAATTCTACCGAAGTAAAGTTTAAATCACTAAAATAATTTCTACCTACATATATTTCCAACCTACAAATACAAATTATGGCGCGATTTCCTGCTACTGTTTTATTTCGTGGAACCTACTTTTACACTTCTTTCAACGAAAAAAATCATAAAAGATGATTTGTTTGAGTTGATTTCAAAATAGGTTAGGGAGTCTACAAGCTCAAAAATTTATGCCTTGCGTGTCAAAGTGCCAGTCAATGAGCCCGGCCCAGAAGAACACTACATGCTAACATTATCTAATGAGAAAGATATGAGGAAGATGTTTTGAGCATACAAACGTGCTGAGAGTACGAAATCGAGCCCGGTGTAAAATTTGATGAAGGCTCCAGTTCATCAACCACTGCGTCAACAGGCCCCCATTGTCCAGACGAGGATGCGGTCTCTACACGAATTTATAGGGGACGACATGAGAAAGAACAAATAATTGAGGAACTAAACTTAACATCTGACATAAATACCGACTATGACAGCAACGAATCAGATTCCTCTTCTATTCATTTTAATTAGGCTTAGTAATTTAATATTGGTGTAGTTATTTCAATTAACTATCCTATAGTACGTTTCGTTAATAAAATTTTATGCATCCATCTGATTTAAATTGCTTACTCATGTTACATACATTTTATCACATCATAAATAACGTACGAATCATCCAATTACATTTTCAAACCATTAACAATCACAAAATATGTAATTAAGAAAACGTATGAATGATCCAATTACATTGGAACAACTAGCATATATAAGGTTTGTCGTACCTTGTTATCTGGCAGACGTTCATCCTCTTCTTTCGTGATACACGGATCCTCTAGTTACAGTCGTTGTCCCTTTGGACATATTCTACAATGTAGTTGTCCGCACTCGTTTTCTTCACTATTGAAACAATTGGTCGATGTATGTTGTAATTTTTAATTACATCCTCCGCGATTTTCTTAGTTGTGTATATCATCCCAACTTCTAGTTGATTGTCACTATCAACAGCAGCATCGCATGACTGTCTCCCAATAGATGGAAAATCATCTACATTTACAGCCATTATAGAGTTTGAACGAACGAAATGGACTAAGAAAATATTGAACGAATTAGTATAAAAAGAAAGGTGTGCGTTTTTGAGGATGCGAATGGATCTATTTATAGGGGTGTAAATGAACCGGTGTTCGTTCATTCATTTATTTTAGAAATTGTTTTTTCATTTATTTTAGAAACTGTTCGTATCAGTTTTGCTCTAAACATGTAAAATGAAGGTGTTCGTTCATTTATTTTAGTAACTGTTCATTCATTTATTTTTGAAGGTGTTCGTTCATTTATTTTAGAAACTATTTATAGGGGTGTAAAACATCTACGGTTTGTTTATTTTTGAAGGTGTTCGTGTCAATTTTGCTCTAAAAATTTAAAATGAACCCCTAAACATGCTAATAAAGAAACTTATAAATGAAAGAAACACACGTAGATTATTATAGTATTTATAGCAGACATTCTACAAACATTAAAGATCTTCAACTTGTTTTTCTCTCTTGGTCTCATCCTTATTCAAGTTGTACAATTGTACCTCTAAACACTCGATTCTCTTCTTCAAGCCTAGACCAGTATTAGAGGCTGATATCGGCTTATTTTCAGGGCTGAATAGTCTAACAAGTTTAAATCCTTGGGGTATGCTTTACTCGTATTCTTCTTTGTTAACAGACCCTAGTTCTTCAACCAGAGCTCCGTAGAGAATCGATGCTCTTCTTCTGAAGGCCTGGACAGTCCAGTAAGTATAAAACCTTGGGGTATGCATTTTTTGAAGTCAGGTGTTAACATACCCTCATCTTACTTCCTGAGTTGAGTAGTCATCGTCTTTAAGCTTAGAGGTCTATTGGAGCCAAGTATTGCACCCCTAAACATGGTTACATAAATTGGGCAGATGAACAAGCTTCATGGATTTCGTGAGCCCACTGAGACGGTCAATTCTACCCATTGATCGTGTACTACGACTATGGTAGGGGCTTTGACTTCGGTTACATACGAGGGTTTTAAACTAGCCTCCAATATTAAGGCATAAAAATAAATAACCTACGACCTAGAACAAAAGGTCAAGACCCCTGCATGCACTTTAAAAAGACCTCAATTTTTTAGATATTGTGATTTGTCGTTGTCGTTCCATGTGAACAAAAACACCAAACAGTCATCTAACCAGAACTGGTAACTGACCAACATCTACTCATCATATAAATGCAACTAAAAATACCAACAAACCACAATATCCAAAAAAATTCCTTACAAAAGAATTTTTCAAATACGTGGTTTGTTGCCATTAATAGATACAATACAATCGAAAACTTAAAGCACTACAACGCAGTTTATTTTTTTGCTTCGAATCTGCGTGACGTATGGTTTATAGCTATTTATATCATAAAACTCGCGTTTGGGCAACACAAAAATTGGCCCAAGATTCTTGACGTGTCAGTTGAACTCACGTTCATCTGGAGGCGAGTTTCTGGTGACTTGTCAGTTCTAACGTGTCAGACGCAGACAAATTCACATTTAGCAGGATGCGAGTTTAGTTCGAATATACAAAATTTAAATACTGATATCATCAAAAATAATAACGACTTGGTTACCCGCCCGCGTTTGTTATCGATGCAATTAAAAACTATTTAGTCAAAATCGTTCGAAAAAATAAATGTGAAATATTTAATACTAAAAAAATTATAAACTAAGAGAAATATTGCATTTTATAAAAACAACAACGTACAACTAAAATTATTTAAAAAATAAAAATATAACTAATGATGCCTATGTTTACCGATACCATACCTCGGTGGACGCTGAGGTCGACCGAGATTGCGTCGATGACAAAGGGGATCAACTGGCTCCTCATCATCGTCATTCTCGGTTCTATCTCCAACAATACCACTTGTTCCAACTGTCACACATGTAAAGAATAGGGACTACGACAGTGTTTGCTGACCAAATCTGATCCCAAAATCGATTGCTAGCGGTTGAAATGAATACAAAGGTACGTAAGCTGTAGGAACACTTGACGCCATACTCATCAGGGCCGAAAATGAATTGTAGGGGTTGGCCACAATAGGCGTGAAAAAACCTTTTATCGGACTCGGTAGTGGATGAAATGATGAGTGCATCGAGCGGGTAAAAGCTTGTGGTTGAATCGGTTGGGTAGCCTGAAATGGTCTCGTTGCTGAGGAGGTAGAAGTATTTCTCCTCGATGATGAAACATCGCCAGAAGTTGTACGCGCTCCGTTCGTACGTTCAGTCCGTGAGTGGTTGCGTTGCACATGCTCAATGAGGACTGGTCGTTCCTCTGGAGTCAAAAGATTTGGCTTCCCATTCACCAAGTACGACGCAACGTAATTGTGGCTAACCATTATATCAAACAATACGTAGTCATAAATGGACTGCCATCACGGAAGATCCATTTTCCTCCACTGAGCAATCCACTCTATGTGACTCACCGACCAATCAACCTACCACACAATATCAAAATTTTTATTTTTCTTTATAAATACAAACTACGTTCAAATTGATAAAACATTAAACCAATTCAAATTATTTTACCTCGAGCTTTTATTGTCGAGTGAGCCTATGTAAATCGTCAAAGTTTAGAGGGTTCTCCAGGATTCTTTGGACATAATCAAACTACCGTAAGACGTGATTGCTCGGATGCCACTCAACTGCAGCGTAGAGGATGAGTGAAACCTTGACCATCTAAGCAATCTTCATTCTGTCTGAAAATTCCGGCAGGTATTGTAGATACTCGGATCCGCTTATGGTATCCATAAAAATTATACAATATACAATTATAACTGAAATTAATAAACTTTATTGTAAATAAATACATCAAATTTAATATTAAAACTCCAAATATTTACCTAATTCTCGGATTCATTCTCAATATCTTGTCTAATAGCCTTCAGACCTTTGGGCAGACCAACATGACTTAACTTTAATATTAAAAAATATCTACTTTTTTGTTTACCTCCGGCATAGTGAAAAATATGTGGACTCGCACGCTCAATTCATGGCGTAATAACGACATTCTAAACCATGCCCAAGACTGAAGCAATAGAAGACAACCTCCAATGTCGTGCTTATCTGGATTGATGGTCTTGAACATTTCTCTAAAGAGAAATGCCAGTACCTCCGATCCCCTGCTCAATCTACTGGAATCATCAAAATCCCGCAAATGCTGCAACCACAACATATCAATTTATTGCGGTATTTGTCGGGCACCAATATTCTGCCGATTATTTGTAAAATATGAGCGCGAGCATATACCTACAATAGGAAAAAATATATTAACATATGGAAATTTAATTATTTCATTAATATTCATAAAAAATAATATTGTTTTACTATCTTCATTTCTTCGTTCGCGTCATCCGGTAAATGGCTAAAATTTTCTTGCAGCCACCTCAAAAACACATAGCCGCCATCCATCCTGTCTGGCGTAGCCCCTAGAAACTTAAAACACAGGCCACGCCAGTCACCACTGTTGTGACCTATAGTAGCCTCTCCGTCAACCGACAGACTGAGAATATACGACATGTCCTCCAAGGTTATTGTCGTCTCACCGCACGAAAGATGAAATGTATGTGTTTCCGGCCTTCACCTCTCTATAAGCGCGCTGATCAAATCAACATCCACTTTTGCACCTCCAATGATTTTGGATACGTGTAGAAATCTGATCCTCGAGATATAATCTTTTAAACGAGGATCGGGTCCATTTTTCATTCGATTGATAAAAACTTCCAGACGACATTCATTCTCATCCTAAAAAAATTAAACAACTACAAATTAATTTTATTTTCAAACTACCATACTATTTTTATGAAATATAACAAAATAAAAACTGAAAATACAAATTTAAAATAAATAAATTAAACTTAAATTTCTCCGCCAATAATCGAAAATGTGTTTCTAATCCAACCTTATTAGTCCTGCCATTACTTCAAACTGGATATATTAACCGAGATATTTTCACGAAAAATTGAATATAGAGGGAATTAAGAGAGAAAATTTTGGTGTGAATAAAGGGGTGGGTATGGTATATTTATAGCAAAACTCGCACAGCTTCAAATGCGTATTCAATTAAACTTGCGTCTTATATGATGCGTGTTCTGTTTAATTCTAACTGTCCTATTTTAATTACCCAGGAACCCGACTTTCGTGTAGCACGAGTTATGTGTATATTCAACGCAGTCATTTATTTTTCAACCGTTTATAGTTACTGCGATAAATTCGTGTTGTTTCGTTTGAATATCTCGCTGGACTCGCGCCCTGATAAGCGCGAGTTCGTTTAATTGAATATTTAAAAGACGCCAACGGATAAGACACACCACATCAGATAGAACACGCGTCCGACGGAACGCGAGTTTTGAATTCGCGCCTAGTAGAACACGAGTCGTTCTTACGTGTACCGAATGAGGGTATTTTTCTAAATGATTTCAGAAGTATGGGTGTTTTTCCAATTTTTTCCTCAAAAGGGAATATTCAACCAATTTAGCCATTAATGGTTATGTAGAAAAATACCCTATTTTGGTCCACGTCAGGCAAACTCACGTTTAGCCAAAAGCGAGTTTCAAACTCGTGCTAAGCTAAAAGCGAGTTCTATATAAAAAAAACTTTGTAAATTAATTTTTTATTCCTTACCTATCCATTCAATATATAACTCACGTCTAAAAAAAGTTAGTTTACCTTACATGGACTGAAAAATATTTTTCTAAATAATCATTAATAGGGTATTTTTTTTAATAATTATAAAAAAATATTCCTCCAATATAACCCGCCCGAAATGTGTTGGTACGGCAAATGCGTGAATGGTGAAAGTAGAGAGATGTTATAGATTGGGACTGGGATTGGGACTCATGTGATTGACACGACTTTCTACCAAATCTAGTTCCTACATATCATCCCATTCTTTCACTATAAAAAATAGACGCAAATTTACCAAACATTTATTTATTTTAGCCGTATAAATAACTTTTATTACCTGCTAGTTAACAATACAAACACCTTTCGTTAAAAAAAAACAATACAAACACCTGCATATACAAAATTATCAAACATTTATATCATAAAATTTATAATATTTTAAAGTTATATCGACCATATATTTTGATAAAAAAGTTACCCACCCATATAATGTTTAAAAGATTATTAATCATCATTAATATTTTGAATAAATCAAATGTCAAATAAATTTATTTTAGAATGTGTTTGAAAAACTTATATTAATTGAATTTGATTGTAATTATATAACAGTGATGCGTTGTGACAATCATCATAATTTATAGATACCGTTGAATTAAAGTTGAACTATTAAAATTTAAGAACTAAATTTGAACTGTCAATTGACCCAAAAGAATGCGAATATATGAACTCAAAACATAATGAATAAAAGAAAGATATTTTCGTAAATATTTTAAGTTGGAAATGCTGATTTTTTTTTTCTAATTCGAATGTGTTTCAAATATATTTTAAAATTCTATCCAATCCGAATATAAATTCCAAAGAAAAATTCGACCTTATCAAAATAAATTGGATCAGAGTCCATCAGTTTTGAATTTTTTTTGTCACCCTAAATACAAATTTCCAACTTTGAGAAATTATCTTAACCCAACAATCATTTAAATAACCTCTTGATTAAGGTTTCTTTTTCTGTTATAAAATGTTTTAGGCTACAAAATCCAATGCATGAAAAACCCTAGTTCCTAACTACTAAGTACTAACCCCATTGTTGGCTTTCAAGGATTCGAAGGGCCCTTTTTGCAGGTGTATATTTAAAGGGAGAAAACTTTATATACTCATTGGGTAGCTTACTCAGCTGATGTGGCAGGTTGGGTAGAAGATAATAAATTATATATTTATTATTCTTATATAAATAACTATAAATGCACTGATTGAATCATTGAAATACATTAAACTTTCATTTATTATTTATCTTTACTGATCTTTATATGATTTTAGTGTTATAATATAAGGTATAAATGATAAATTTGAACATGTTAAGATGAATTAATTTTACTATTCATCTTAAATTTTTTACATATAAATTTATATGCATGTAATAAATTAAATTTACATATTTGGATTATGATTTTAGTATTTTAATTTTGTATTTTTTAAAAAAATTATTGGAATCGAGATATTTGTTTACCATTGAGATTTTAATCGACATCGTGAATTTAGTATTTTAAATTTTTATTTTATTTAAAAAAAATTAAGTTGGGATATTTGTTAAACACTGAGATTTTAATCAACGTTATGATTTTAGTATTTTAAATTTGTATTTTTCTTTAGACATTGTTCAATTTAATAAACGATATTAGGTTTCTTTTCTCTTGAATTTAAAATTTCCAATTAATTTTTCAGCTCTTCAATAACCCAACAAACAAACAACAGGGTTACTATTGTTTTCAATCAAGTTAAAAATAAAATATTATATATGAAGTATGAACCATGCGTTTTTAAGCTTTCTCACCTCAGTTTCTATGGAAAAGCAACCCTTTAGACTACTTATGGTTGTACAATACTAAAAGAATAATGGAGTAATTTAGTTGTATAGATGATTTTTCTATCTTTAAAATGAAATTTGTTTTGTAGAATAAAAATTAAAATAATTATTTTAAAGTCTTAATAAAAAAATAAGTACTCAAACTATACACTTTTTTAACTTTAGATGTCTAAATTATTTTTTAATTTTTATATTTTTGGATATGTAAAAAAATAATTTTTTTGTTAAAAACATGTGCCTAAAGGTTGTTTTCGTTAATTTTAGGTTATTGGCCGTTAATGGTCATTAAAAACATTCGTTATCAAATCAAAACATAACGTGACATGTTTTTATTTTTATTTTTTCAAATAAATGAAAATAAATATATTTTAAAACTATCCCAGATCATTAACCCTAAATCCTAAAATTATCATCGTTACCACTGTCGATAATCTCGTCAAATTCCATCACTGTTTTGATCGGACACCACCATCTATTTCCTCCAACTACCAACGTCGGTACCGACGATGGGTGGTTAGGGGAAATGAGCGGCGACGATAGTGGTAAGGTCTGACGAGGTTATCTATGGTGGCAACGATGACAATTTTGAGGAATTTGAGATATAGATTTAGGATTATTTTGGAGGATTTTGAGATATCTTTTAAAATTACTTTTTTTAATTTTTAAAAGAAGAAAATAAAAAATAAAAATAAATACCATGTGTCTAAATTTAATTGGGTGATAAATTTTTTTAACAACACAACCTTTAAACAGTAATTAGTTGAAACTTTGGACACCTAAAATTAACAAAACAAAATGTTAGACAACTATTTTTATCAAAAAAATAGTTTAGGCACTTAAAGTTAAAAATATGTATAGTTTAGGTACTTATTTGTATATCAAGCATATTTTAACTTATACTAATATTTTATCATCAATATTTTATTTGTTGTAATTAATTTTATAATTGAATGTTTTTAAAAAAAGTATTTATGGGTAAAAAATGTATTTATTGCATTACATTTATTGTCTTAAAGATTGTTTGTTAATAAAAGATGAATTAATTTTTCTCTTTAACTATATTCATCTTAATTACCATATCATATGTCACTTCAGCTGAATAAATATAGCATTGCCCTATTTAAAAAATTAAGGGCATTAAACTCATCAACAATTCCCTAATTAAAAAAGAAAACAAATACGTTATCCATTAATTCATTGCCCTAGGATAAAAGTTGGAAGGGTCCCCTACCCTAATCTCTTATGATATGATAATCTTGATGATGAGGTCCTTTAATTTTTTTATAGGCTTTTAATAAATAGTTGTTAAAACTTCAAGGTAGGTTTTCCGAAAACATTCTTTATACACTAATGATATGTATAATAAACAAATGGGTGTATGTGGGGTGGGTGTTGATATTTATTCACGTGTAATGTTTCCTTTGTCACACTCATCGATTCGCCTCTTTTTTGTATTTTAGGGCATAGACGTCCTTGGTAGGCCTTCATAGCTCCTTGGACGGTCTACTCTTTAATTCATGTATATAATGTACAAGTGAATAGAATAGAGCGTGACTTGATTCTCCATTTTTTGACCCATTAAATAGAAGATGATTCATAATAGAAAATATTATCATAATTTTTAAAAAAAAACGAACGATTTTTATTATTAAAGATCTAAATTTAAATTATTTTAATCATAATCGTATAGATTAGATGAATCCAAATTTAAAGGATCAAAAGTCCCATTTGTTTTATTGTACATTTATTTGGATCTTTCAGGGAATGAATGTTCAAACTTGAAAGTGAGGGCGGCCAAGTCTCAATTGGCTTGTGGGGGTTCATTAGTCGTGGACCGTATGGGAATGTGCTCAACGGCCAACTTTAATGGCCTATAGTAAGCAAAAAGCCATTGTATACGGCTTGAGATCGGTCTCAATTTGTGCCTTCGAAAACATTGTTGTTTCTGATTTGTGAGACTGATTATAGCAAATAAAAAATGGTTATACTCAAATTTCAAATTTAATAAATTGGTTGATTAAAATCTATTTATTTTATAGGGAGTATATTATTTTGCTAAATTAATGAAATTGAAGGATAACGACAATAGAAACACAGTTTTACTTTTACCCCCCTCAAAAACCTTTTGAATGGAGGGAAATCTGCATCACAAATGGCTGGAAAATGTTGGTCAAATAACCTGTTAGGCCACATTTTTCATAACTTTGTCCATATGTGTTTCATTCAGTTCATGAGAAGTATCCAAGCCTTTCTTTTTTGTCAATATTTCTCAACTAATTGCTGAAATTTTAAAACCACTTCAACCTTACGTGAACACGTGTAGATAGGAACAGCTCTTCTTTAAACTTGATTTTGCCTTTGAAATTCCATTGAATGTTAACTTCAAATTAACATACACAACAATCATTTCCCATGCTTTCGAGTGCAAAACAGTGTATAATCAAGTTATCGAAAAGCTATAATAACGAAGCTATAATAAAATAATACTCTCCATTTTTATTCTTTGGGCCCCAATGACATTTGTCATGGTACAAATATACAAAGTGCCGAACAGAGATGCCATTTTTATTCTTTGGGCCCTACAAGCACTCAATTATAGGTAAGGTTATATTTAGGTTATTCAATTATTAAAAGTTATATTTAGGTCACTCAATTATTAAAAGTTACAAGTGCTGAACAGAGATGCTACGATATCGACTTATTAATTGATACGCCCAACTGCTAAAATTTTCTGCATTGCTGCTGGTATAGACTTGTATGACAGATAAATCCTATCATAATATATCTGCGAGCTAATGTGCAAGTATAATGTTTCAAATTGAGAATATTAGGGTACAACATTTTCAGATGTCGGTCCTCAACTAATGAAAGTTTTATTCACCATAACAAATGAATTCTCTGGATCTTCAGATGTTCGTGCAAACCGTACAGGATTATATTTATAGCCACAAACATGACAAGTACTCACGAGGGATCCATCATTCATATACAGCTAGCCAACCATATTTTCAGAGATCTGCAGAGGATTTGGTTTACAGAACACCGGTATTGCTCCTCCACTCCTGACCTGTCAGTGACACTAAAATATTATAGGGCTTCGTTGTTTGCAAACTACACTTTGAACACACGTCCCTCCCTGGTGTAAGGGAGTCAATTTCAAACAATCTGGAAAGACGAAATAAAAAAAAAAAAGGATAGAAATACAAAAACAATAGGTGGGGCTTTTCAGTTTTCCCTGCCTTTTTCTGGAGCATTTTATTGAAAAAAAGGAGGTATCTTATGTCCAAAGGCACCATATGGAACCTTCTAACATGTCTGCTTCATGGCCGACCCATCCACCTGCCAAAGATTCATTTGCTTTTGACGTGTTTAATGGAGTTTTGTTTCCCTTGTGAATTTCATTCTTCTGCGTTGTGACGGAACATGGCCCTTTGTTCGCTCATGTTATACTAGTCCATCTAAATAAGCTTAAGAATTCAAAGATTCTATGGCTCATGAACATCAAAATATTAATAAAATGGATTACGGTAATAAAAAGTAGTTCAACACAAGAAAGCTTTTTGGCTTTTTCAACCCTAAACAAATTTGACAGTCCTGTAATGGCATACACAACTTGCAAGATTCATAAATTAGCTATAAAGCTAGAAACTAGTAAATGAATCCAGAAAGATAGAAACAACACTCTTCTCTCTAAGTTCCTTGCAAAAAGAAGTCACATGCATTGTGCATATACATATAGTGTAGTAGTTGTTTATAGCTTTATTTTTGCCTTGTATTCTTTATCCTATTAGCAGTCCTTTTATTTTTCCTCTTATAGGAAATGTGAAATTATATGCATGTGCATTTTGTCATTTTATCATCTTCGTCCCCAGTTTTACACCAACTTTTTGGCTACAAAAAATGATCAAACTCATCACCCTGTTTCAAGTATAGTCACTTTAACAAGGTTCCATTTCCATGTTTCTGTGCTTTGGAAGTTTTGAATGAAGTTTGCATGCTTTTTTTTTTTCCATTTGCAAATATCTTGGTTACTTCAAACTAAAATAATGATGATATTATTTTTGAAAAAGTTATATATATCGAATGTCAACAATTGATATTATCTCCATATCAAGAATTTGATTCTCGTACTATGCTAAAAGTTATAGACGGTTCTCAGAGTTGAAAGCGACTCGAATAGAGACTTGTGCATAAACATGGGCATTTGTGAATTGTGCATGGGTTTGAGACCTTGATATTGTATATTATAGGTAACCAACTTTCAAGTTAGATATCACTTGGCGTTTGCAGAGCACAAACGTGAGCATTTGCACACGGGCTCTATGAACCGTCCATTGTTCTTGTCAAATTACAAGAGACAAAATTTCGGTATGGATACAATATCAATTGTTGGAGGTTTGATTAATTACATGATGGATGATACTTTACGAATTTCTCTTGAAAGAGTAGGAAGTTACCTCGAGAGTATTCATATACATATACAACATTTATATAAAATGGAAAACAAACTTCGCTAGCAACTGAAGAAGATATATATATATATATATATATCTGTGTGTGTGTGTGTGTGTGGTGAAAAGTAGCAAATTTGCAGAAGCAAGTGGTCCTCAGACCAGCAATCTTTGAACTTTACTTTAATCTTTGCTCATATCTTTGAATGCTCATTTTTTGGTACACCGATTGATATGTTTTTATTATCAATAATTAATATAATACAATCTCGCTTTCATCTCACTTTTTGGTTCTGTTGGTGTAGAGATGTTCCCTTTCCCCCACCACATTTTCGCAGCAGAGTTGGGTTACATTGTCTTTGGACCATAACAGCTCAACACTGAAAGCAAACCAACAGTTTTTTTTTTGTTGAAAGAAAAAGCAAACCAACAGCATTGTATTTGTTGGTAACTTAATTGGATTACTCTACAGATTAAGACATTGATCTCACTTTTGCTCAATTCTTTATTTAGTTTACCCTCCTTTTTGTTTTATCTTCATTATCTTGGCAGTTGGCACCTTTTTTTGGATCAACGCTAAACAGTGTTGGTTTTGGGGGCTGGTTAATGATTTTGATGATGACTTGTGTTGGAAAGTAGAAGGATTTGAGGCAAAAAGGTTTTGATACTAATCAACTTAAGAGCATGCATTGT
>JAGYYJ010002502.1:0-18290 GCA_019671005.1 Hibiscus mutabilis | reverse complement strand
ACCCAAAATTGTTACGCAAGGGTTTGCTAAATCATTGAAACGGAACCCTTAGATTTGCTTCAACCACTCATCACATAATGTCTTATTAAAAAGAGAGTTAATTTTTGTGGTCCCGACGTAAGTTCAGAACATGTGATCGTTTACGAACCCGATCTTGATTCGATCCAAAGATTACATTTGGGTCTCCAAAATCGACCCATAAAAAATTTCTTTTAAAAAAGACATAATTTAAACTCAAAAGAACATTCATAAATGTAAGAGAGTTTACAAAATAAGAGCTTCAATTAAAATACATCGCTTGACCATTTATAGAACCCAAAGAGTTACGACTGATGTGGGTGGTACTAAGAATACAATCCCCCAACTAAAACATCAAATCGATCAAGAGTTCGGTGCGAAAATTCCCCCAAAGTGCTCCCCCCCAAAGTAACCCTGAACCAATGCAAAAAACTACACTCGCATCCCGATCTAACAAAGACCCGGTACATTTTTACCAACGCAATTCATGAATATCATAAACAAGCAGCATGATAATATAATCAAAAAAGGACATAAAGGTTTCTCAACATAGATCATCTTCAGCTTACCTTAGCTGAGCCCACAACCGTATCTCAAGAAAATGAATAAAAGAGTCTCAATCCCATCTCGTGCCTACATACAAAAAGTCAATCGAGACTGAGCTCACACCCCCACCGAAAAGATTCATACCCCGATACATAGCCCAAGGGTAAAAATAGCATTCATTATACACATACCCACGAAAATAACATAAATTCCTAAAAGGGCCCAATGAAGCTACAATCCCCCGGGCTCACACCCCCCGGCGATTACCCGTGATTTTTTTAGTCCCCGGGTTAATGGATCGATCCGTACCATAGCTACGAAAAATCCCGACATATTTGGATCACAAACCCACAAGCCCCCACCGGGTCACCCCCCAACGTTACTCAAGTTCACATAGCCCTTCAAGTTATTTTTGAGCTCAAAAGCCAGTTACATTTTTATCCGATCACTTAGCCTAAGGATAAGTTTCAGGGATCCGATAGCATAGCCGTGGATACGCTTGGTTTACCCATCACATAGCCCAGGGGTTTTTGATTCTTATAAAGTGCTCCGAAATCGACTTAAGACATTCGATTCTAACCGAACATAAGATAACATATTTTCCCTCCAAAAGTATCCTTACATCTACCAAGAGATAAGAGACATCTACCCAACATTACAAGTGCCCCAAGGCATATTTTATTGTTACAATATTTATTTGTCTTTAAATCATATACCCCATTTTTTGGATGGGTATCACATTTTGCAGCCACTAGACTATATGGCACCCCTTCAAAGATAAAAAAGAACCTAAACTTCACACGAAAATTAGCCGATCCAAAAGGATCCTTTAAAGGGGTTTTTAACATTAGCAATCCAATTAACAACTACCAAGCCATTAGCCATTTATTTCACATCCGGGTTATAAACCCCGATTTCTCAATTTTAGAATTCATTTTTTACTGGGCCACTAGGACCCAAAAACTCACGAATTATGAACCTTAAAGAACCAAAAATCTTGGACAGACATCAAGAGTACCAATAAATTTTAGTGGGTATTTACCCTCTAGGTATGGATATTTATTGGTACCGATAAATTAGGTTCGAAAGATTTTTGCCCTGCTTACCCAACGATCACCCTTGTATCGATACTCAACATCGGTATGTGGATCCTCCCGATCGATCCCTACCCTAAAAAATTTTACCTTATGTACCAAGATAGAAAGCCTCCCCCGGAATGGAAAAAGGCACCCACTCCCCTACGATCAAGAAAAGTGCTAAAAATTTCCAAATGCTGGGGGTACCAATATTCAGAATGCATGTACGCCTCACAACTCCTCCCCCTTATTCCCAGGACCAACGCCACCACCCCCAGCTGCCGAGCCGATAAAACTGAGCCCAGATTCCCCTAAAACCCAATTAACCTAAATGGTTAAGCCCCAAACATCCTCAGATTATTCGGGTTTATTAGATGGTTTGCACGCTTTACACATTAACATCACTTTTAAAACTTGATTTACCATTAAAGGGGTTTTTAAAATTCAAAACTCTACCCACAATCATAAACCAAACAAGGCATTCATTTTAATGTGCCAAAAAGAGAGTCAAAGATAACTTAGGCAAGAGATTTTTTAAAAAGCCCCACTGCTTCTTCCACTTTTTTCCCTTTCTCCAAGTCTTGGGGAAATAACCTCCACCAACTTTGAGGTAGCATTGAATAATGATCCTGCTTGATGATGAAATCTTCATGACAACTGGGGTTTCCACAACAAAACCAAAGTTCTTAGCTTTAATTTTAGTGGGTGTTGGGAAATGGGAAAAAAAAAGAGATGAAGACAAAAGATCTCACCATCTTTAATTTGAAATAATTAAAGAGGCTCCAACCTTTTCTATCGGGCATACCATATTGCCCCTTTAATATTTCTTCATCCCCCCACAAGCCCAACATCCGCTTAAAACACATGCCTCCAAACCCCTTTTTACTTGAGCCTAACCGACTCAACAACAATCCAAACATCTGACTCGAATATCTTTCAAGATCCGGCCGGGCCCCATCGTTGACTCAAAATAGGTCGTTACAACTCCATCCTTCAAGAAATTTCTGTCCAAAAAATTTAACATGGAAGAGATAAAAAAAGACAGTTTCAACATTTTTAAACAAACAAGTTTTACTTTGATTCACATTTCCTCAACCTATCGTAATCAAACCATAACGGGGAACCACTTGTTCTTCCCTTTCCCCAAAATTCTAATACTTAAAATACCACAACCATGCCCCTCAAACGAACTCAGGGCAACAACCCAACTCAAGCCATGTTGTCTAGAAAAAATATAAGAATCATGATGAATTTTTCCTAAATTAACAAATTTTCTACTAGCATCACTAATAAAAACCCTAACTTAGATTTTATCCATGGCTAAACGTTACACTTTTTCAAAAAACATTGTCGAAACATCATATCTAAAACATACCCCGAAAACATCAAATGACAGAAAACCTTACAACCAAACCTTTATCATCATTATACCTCAACTAAGGGCTCTTTCCAAACTTGAGCTTATCAAGACAGATTTTAAAAATTTACTTTTCTGAACTTTTTTGGAACAAGAACAAAACATTTTTGATTTCAACCATTGATTTAGAAAGACTTTTTACTTATAAACCCTCCACAAGAACCAAACCAAAAAACTATCTTCAAAGGTTTGAAACCTTTTTATAACCCTTCCCCTCCAACAACCAAACGTAAAAACCATTTGACTATTCTCGATTTTCATTAGTTCATTCAATAATTTTTTTGAACATGACCATCCGCACAACACGGCCCTATTGATCTCACTTTTCCCCGAACGCTACCCATAGTTTTAACCTTGCCTTAATGGGAAATAACCACCCAACTCGAGAGAAATCTTCCAACTCTAAAATCAAACCCTACAAGTGCACAACCATACTATTCCCTTTACGATTTTTTCCCTTAGGGGCCCCACCATGTTTATTAAAACATTCATTTACCTTTACTATGGTACCTTTTCTTTGAAAAAACAAATAAGAACTCCACAAATTTTGACCAAAATAGATGCCCATCTAAAAGGGAAAGGTTTCACTTTACACCCTGCCACACATCAAAAGCCACCATACACGCCGCCCACACGCCACGCTCGGGGAAGTACTTAGCAATGTTTCCAATTGGTCACTTTAACAAGCTGCCCATAAAAAGATTTCCTATACCATACCATGAAAGGGATGAAATGAACTCAACCACTTTTATCGGGTTCTAAACCACAATCAAAACTAAGAGCCGTTGCCCCGGGACCTCGCACCAAACATCCACAAACTTTAAAGGTTTGAATTTTCAACTACATCTAAACCAAGCCAAAAACATCTTGTAACATACTAAACCTACGCAGCTAACACCACGGAGAAAACTCCACCTGGAAAGGGAAAGATCCTACACATCAACACTAACAACCATATTCAAACAACCAAAAAATTCACAACCGCTTGAATTTTTGGATACTTTGCACTCTCAATAACATATATGATAAAAACCATCTAAATTTAAAATGCAATTTTTAAATTTCTATCTAAAGCAACAACAAACCTTTTAAATTTTTCCCAAATAACATTCACAAGATCCGATCTATTTTAATTCAAAATCAACGATTTAAAAAATAATCAACCAAATAGAACTTAAATTACCGACAATCCTCGCCATAACGCTTTTCATAGTCTCGGAAAAAACGTTTAGCAACGCCCACACGCAACCCCGCGATGGGTCTCACAAGACCTTTACCCAAAAAACCCCCTGGGCATTACCACCTTTTGCAAAATCCCCAAACGTCAAGAGCCATCCTCTGATTAAATTTTATCCCCTCCATAACTAGGCATTTTTTTAAGTTTGGGGCTCACACCATAGTAAATCCTTTGAACACACTCCAAGGTGATTCCGCCAAAGCTATACGGGGAAAGGGTCCCAAGATCCATCGATTATTTTGGGGAGAAATCAAAGTCTACGAACCCATCTAGATCCTAAAAGATCTTGAGCTAGTTTTAAAAACTCCTTCAACTTTAAAGCAAAAACCTTTTTTGAAAAGGAAAAGGGACCCATGATATCAAGTCCCGCATCATAGCCCCAGATTCTCCGCCCTACTGGGCAGATTCCCAAACCGCCCTTTTCAAATATTTGCTAATTCAAAAAAAGTCACAAGTAACCCCATTACGCAAAACCCCCAACCTCAAACCCTAAACCTCTTGCACCCAACTCTTCCATCGAAAACTGATAATGGCTCAAACGGGAAAACTTGCTCAGGAAACACATTCGGCTCCCCGAACCAAATATAAAAAAATTTGGGCCTCATCTCATCCATATGTACTTCATATGTTTTTTAAACTTATCCAAAAGATATCTCATGTCGGGAGGGGATGTAACCCAACCAACGAACTTCTCCCATAAGGATTCCCCCCTAAGAAAGGAAACAATACAATCAAGATCATTTTCCCGGTTTCCCTCACTATCTTAAGATTCTCTGTTTTTTTGCAACCACTAATCCCTTGACTTGTCCTCACCTGCCCTCAAAATTTATAACCCAAAACGAGAAGCCTCTCACGGGTCTTGAAGGGCCTCAGAATAATGGTTGCACCTTTTGGGGAAAGGGGCAAAGGCAAGATCATAAAGTGACTCCCTCTATTACCAATTTTTCCTTCTTAACTATTTTCTAAAAACAAAACAAATAAGGTAACACGTTTCCCCAACTTGTAAAGTAAACTCAAATTTGGATTGATTTGACATCTTACCACAACCCATACCACCAAGTTTCCTGAACCCGACTAAACCTAAGCTATGATCCCACTAATGTAACACTATCCCTTTTTGGATCTAAAGATTACTTTGGGGGTTTTCCAAAAACCCATCAAAATTACTCATTTAAAAAGCAAAATTTAATTTTTCAAAATCATCTATTTTTATAAATATATATAAATAAATAACATTAAGAGAGTTTACAAAATAAGAGCTTCAATTAAAATACATGTTGACCCATTTATAAGTAAATCAAATAAAGTTATGATACCGGGTGGTCCTAGAATACAATCACCCAACTAAAAAAAGATTGTATTTTTAAAGGGTCTGGGAAATCCTTCGAGGTTTTTAAAAGAACCAACCACGCAAAACCATATTCCCCCTAAAATAACCCCGGGTACATTTCTAATCCCCGCACCAAATATCAAAAAGCAAGCTTTATGATAATATAATAAAAAGGACAAAAAGCTTCTCAACACTAAGGATCATCTTCAGCCTACCCGGTAGAGCCTACAATGTTCTTAAGATACCACTAAAATATAAGAAGTCCACACGCCACCCCGTTAAATATTCGATCAAAAGCCCACGAGTTTGACCACACCCCCCACCAGTTAAGCATCCTACCCTAATCACATACCCCAAGGGAAAAATAGCCACGATATTATCCATTAGCTACGAAATAAATAAATTTCCCCATAATGGCAACAAACCTTTTAATCCCCCGGGGCACACAACATCCGTTTCCCGGGGTCACATACCCCGTTAAGGGAAAATTTGGGTCACATAACCATGATACGCCCCATACTTGGAACACAATAAACCAAGACTTTTTTACTTGAGGTCACTCAACAATCGGGGTTTCTCAAGTTCACATAGCTCTTCTAGTTCCTCGAGCTTACAGCCAGTTACGTTCTTTTTCCCGATCACTTAAAACCCAAGATAGGTTTCTAACCGATCCAGATCACATAACCCAAGAACGTAAATGATAATCACATAGACCAAGATGCATCCCTTATAAAAGTGCCCTGACTAACTCTAGGGCATCAATTTTTAACCAGACACATAAGATAATATATGCTCCTAGCATTCAACTCACCTGAGATAAAAGACATCTATCTAACCATTAAAAGTTCCCAAGGATATTTTTTTTTGCTTTTCATTTAATATTTTTCTTTTAAGATCATACACACATTCTAGGTCATCACATTATTCGAAAACTAGGGGGCTATATGGGCACCTCAAAGACACAAAAAAAACCCAAGCTTCCCCACATTAACGATCCACCAATGATCCTTGGTTATTATAAAGCAATCCGCTAAAACTACTAAGCCATTAGCCATTTATTTCCACATGGGTTATAAACCCTGATTTTCAATTTTAAATTTATTTTGTACCTTTTTGCCCATTGGATCCACACAATTATGAACCCAAACGTAGCCTCAAAAAACTAGGCAAATTGCTCTATAAGGGGGACTTATAGACGGTCTTTCTAGGTAAAGACATTCCCCACGAGTTCCAATGCTCAAATTAGGTTTAAAAGATTTGGTGCCTCAAGTCTACAATACGCTACCCTAAGTATCAAGATCCTCAGTCGCACGGATCCACCTCGTGTGAATCGCATACCAATACCCTCAGGAAAATACTAAAGCCTTCCCAAGCAATAGAACAATGGGCACCATATGACTCAGCGCATCGGGTATCAAAAATGCCATGCTTTAAAGGGCTTGTCGACACACAACCTTGTACCGTACTACAATAAAATGCCCATCTTCCTTATACAGACGTACTCAAACCGCTTATAGTATCGGTATATCGAGCCTGTTACAGTGATTGCGCCACGCACTGTCAAGTCTACACGCCGTAAAGTAAAACATATCGCTCTGCAAAGGATTGGTGCCACTTCAAGAATCTAGTAATCAAATTAGAAAAAAAAACAAAGAAAAGATTATCATTTTAACCACAGAATCTAGAAAGTAATAAAATAAAGTCGAAAGATAGCCGATTGAGATTAGTCTTGGTATCGGAGTTGAGGTGGATAGCGATTGATTGTTCGGTAAAGAGTGTACAACCGAACCTGCCTTGGCAACTAAACGGGGCCGTCTTGGCAACTAATGCGGTTGTCACACTAGTTGGGCAACTACTTGGGCTTAATGGGCAGCAACTTCGCGTCTCGGCGGAGTCGCTCTTCAATGGTTTTCTTCATCCCTAAGTCGAAACCTAGCTACTTGCATGCCTTGATAATACATCCCCTCGCGCGAAATCAAGGGTGAACAACAACCAATCTTATGCCCTTCTTAGCCGCTGAAATCCTTAACTTATTCCTGCCGGATTAATCTTCACCATCATTGATTGCATAAAGATCATATTCATTCGCTTTTGAATCTAACTCTCCGACATTAGATAAATGGATGAAATCACAGATCCTCTCCCAATTCACTAAAAACAATAATAAGAACCAAGAATGAATAAACCTTGAAATAGAAAAGTGCAAACTCTTATTACTCTAAAATAAAACCAATAGTTTCACAAACAAAACGATAATACATCCCCGCGAATCAAGGGTGAACAACAACCAATCTTGGCGCCCTTCTTAGCCGCTGAAATCCTTAACTTATTCCTAAGCCGGATTAATCTTCACCATCAATAGATTGAATAAAGATCATATTCATTCGCTTGAATCTAACTCTCCGATATTAGATAAATAGATGAAATCACTTAGATCCTCTCCCAATTCACTAAAACAAGAATGAAAATAGTACTTTGAACACTTATCACACCCCAAACTCAAACTATTGCTTGTCCTCAAGCAATGCAAACTCATAATTACCGCCAAGACTTCAATTTTCACAAACTTAGCTTTGAACTTGATTTCAATTCTTCTCAACCGGGCACAAAGTATGATTGGCTTTTTATTTTTTGAAAACTTAGAGTTACTTAATCAAACTATAATGCTTGTGAGTGTGTGAGTTGTGTGTGTAAGTTGATTTTTCGATTCTATGCAAACAAGAGGTTTTCAAATTACTTACTTGGGTTCTTTTAACATGTTTTAACTAGAGCCGCTTTGGGCACCTCTAGTGTTTTATTTTAGTTTTTTAAGTTAATTAATTTATTCGACTAGAGCCGTTTTTGGGCACTAGTTAAAAATTTTTTTAGCCATACTAGAGCCAGTTTGGCACTTTAGTGATCAATTTTTTAGCACATGCTAGAGCCAATTTTCGGCACCTCTAGCATTCATCCAATTTTTTATTCTAATCCCCAATTTGTTAATTATCAACCTAAGTTCACTAGAATTCCTTAAATCAATCAAACCACAAATAGTGTTTCATCAAATTTAGCATCATAGTAAAATTCTAAGTTTTTCCATGGTTATCCTAGAATAAAATTATATCAATTAAGTGCATTGGCAAAGTCATCATCGATATTCATCAAATCTAAGCAATTTTGTTCCAATTATGCATACGAGGACTTACTCCGAGAGTTCACCATCGTGAGATGATTAGTTTCCTTTTGGTCGGGTTCTTGATTCTCTTGCTTGAACGCGATGGTTGTTTTCTTGTTGCCGGGTGGAATCGATCCTCGTGACGGGGTTGTCCTCATCATCCTCTTCATCAATGTCATTGGCTTTTCGCTTGAGGATTCAATTGGTGCGGCCTTTGTTGGTTCAATGGAGGACTCGTCCAATCAAAAATCAAAAATGATTCCGTTTTTTTGATTCGCATAGGTGCTTTACCTTGGCTTTTGCAGCCTTGCCGGATGTCTTTAGCTTTGGCTGTCGGGCATCTTTGGGTTGGTTGCCGTGGCATCATTTAGGTTGGCAAGAAATGGTTGTCATTGCATCATCATGTCTTGGTTGCTGTGGCGATCGCTTCATTGGTTGCCGGGCAAGGATCTCGGAGAAAGATTGGGAACGCACGCGATTGTCCGGCACTTTTCTAGGATGACTTGGGTGATGGCATTGTTGTGCTCCTTCATGTACCGCATGAACATTAGTTGCCGGTTCAATTTGCCTTAGGTGGCTTGCCAATGGTTGCAAGAGTGCTCAAAATCCCCGGGTTGATGGCCGAGTTGCTCCGGCATTAGGTGCTTGGGCATTAGGGATTGCCGGGCGGCAGAGTTGCCGCGGCAATTGGAGGCCTTGAAGATTTTCCCCGTGCCTCTCCCATTAGCTTTTGATTTGTGCTTGATTCCAACCGACTTTGGTAGGGCCTTTCACGTCGGTGGACCTCACTTGGGACATGCATCTCCTGCAAAGATTAGAAATTAAGCAAGGAAGAAAGAGAACCCTTATCTTTTGAGCTTGATTAATACAAAAAAATCTCATCACAAATAATTTTTCCAATGTTAATGATGCGATTATGCAAAATAGAATGTATGAGCAAAAGACGTGGTATATCAACGGTAGTATTGTGTGTGGTGGGCATTAAAGAAGTTTTAACAAACTTATTCCATAGTTTTGCCTCGGTTTAAGCCGAAGGCGATTTACCGTGTTCTTGTATTTACCGGCTGCTCCAATGAGTTCCCGCTGAGTGAGTTCTGAAGCACCTTGTCGAGTTGCTTGGGATTGATTTGATCAACAAAGGCTTGATGCTCGCCCTTCTCAATGTAAAGCCCGTAAAAGGTGTTGATGCTTTCGGGCTTATGAGTATGGCCTTGTCACGAACAAAACATAAGGATTATCCGGTTAGGTGAGTGAGCATAGAATTCTTCTTACCCATGAGATGTTACCCTGTTCCGATTGATGGCAAAAGATTTGCCACTTTTTTGATGTGCAATCCTCTTGAAGATGAATGGTTCAAGGCCAAATCTTGATGAGAGTTGGAGTATTCAAAGCCTTGTTCTTCATAAATCTTCCTTGCTTTCAAACTTGAGGAAATCTTTCTTGAACCACCGTGTAGCAAACTTCTTGTATCTTGGTTCTTTGAGGAACTTGGATGAACTAAAAAAATTTAATTTGGATGCCATGGATGATCTTGGTTGTGAGTTTTGTAAAACAAAGAAAAGAAAAAAGAAAAGAAACTAAAGAGTTGCAAGATAGAAAAGTAGGAATAGGTTAAGTTAAGGTGATGGGTTTTATAGAAAAGATAGGTGGTAAATATGGTGGGTGGGAAATTTTGAAAAAAAAAAGGTGGGTTTAGGTAGGGAAGGTGACAAAAGGGGGGTTTATTTAGGGTGAATTGGAGGCTTTATATAAGCTTAGATTCAGCCCATTAGTTTTTTGTTGAAGATGTTTTCCTTCTGAATTTAGAATTCCTTTTATCTTGAACTTTTTTCCTACAATTCAAAAACAAATCAAATAAGGATTAAAATTAAAGATAAACTAATAAAAGAAAATAAATAAAGATGTAATAGGATTCTTAAATTAAAAAAATAAAAAGAAAAAAATAATCTAAAAATAAATAAATAAAAAAATAATAAAAATAAAAAAAAATAAAAATAAAAATAAAAATAAAAATAAAATAAAAAAAAAAAAAAATAAAAATAAAAATAAAATATCAAAAGGAGAAATGCTGTTCCTCCAAATGTCCTCCTGTTGCTCTTCTTCAGTGGGACACATCGGCGATAACCCGATCGCACATTGTTTAAACAAAAGAGGCTCGCCCCAAAAGTAATGCTTAGCATCATGGCGAACCGCTTTTTCCTTGGTGAGTAATGCCATAAGGAAAATACCACAAACAAGGAAATTAACTAAACTGCATACTGTGGTATTGCCGAGGCATGTGCCGCCGGGCGATCGCTCCCAAAATTGCCGAGGCGCGCGCGCCAAAGAAAAGATCGCGCGGCGCCGAGAGTTGCCGAGGCGTGAGCGTCCATGGTTGCCGAGGCGCCGAGGGCCGCCGCCGAGGCGAGGCCCAGGGTTGCCGAGGCAACTAAAATTTGTTCATCCGGAATGCATCGATATCTCTAGATCCGCCCTCCTCCTCTCCTATTATGCGCTCCAAACGTGATAAGTGATCGCCACTTGATTTTCTGTTCTTTCCGTCCCAATTTCAATAATTCTTGTAAAAGTAATATCCAACGAATCAAACGAGGTTTAGCATCCTTTTTTAGCAAATAGATATTTGATTGCCGAATGGTCCGTATGAACAATTACCTTGTACCAATCAAATAGGATCGAACTTGTCAAATGCGAAAACTACAGCTAGTAACTCTTTCTCCGTTGTTGTGTAATTCACTTGAGCACTATTAAGAGTTTTACTAGCGTAGTATATCACATGGAAGGTCTTACTGTATGCTGGCCTAGGACCGCTTCCTACCGCAAATCACTTGCATCACACATGAGCTCAAAAGGTAGCGCCCAAACTGTGGAACGACAATGGGTGCCGAGGCAAGCTTTTTCTTTAGGGTTTCAATGCTTGGGTGCAAGAATCATCAAAATCAAAGACTTTATCCTGTTCAAGCAAATTGCACAAGGGTTTAGTGATTTTAGAAAAATTATGAATGAACCTCCTCGAAAAACCGCATGTCCAAGAAAACTTCAAATTCCTAACCGAACTTGGTGGGGGTAATCTCTCGATCACGCCCACCTTGGCTTTGTCTACTTCAATTCCTTGATGAAATCTTGTGGCCGAGCACTATTCCTTCATCTACCATAAAATGGCATTTCTCCCAATTGAGGACTAAATCGCTTTTCACATCTTGCCAACACCTTCTAAATTGCCGAGACAACCGTCCGGGTCATTACTAAAAAACAAAAAAATCATCCATGAAGATTCAAGGAAGTCTTCGACCATGTCCAAAAGAGTGCCATCATGCATCTTTGAAGGTTGTCGGGCGCATAATAATCCGAACGGCATCCTTCTAAGGCATAAGTACCGTGATGGCATGTGAAGGTTGTCTTTTCTGATCTTCCGTGCTATGGCAATTTGATTGTAACCTCAATAACCATCAAGAAAAAATAAATTTATCAACGTCCTCGATTTTTCCCTCCGATGCACATAGGATCTGGCTCGCTAGTCAGCAGAGATAATCATTGTAGGTCTTGCCTTCCGATTCCTAGTTTCGAAAACCGATTTAGGCATCAAGTTTATGCTAGCCCCCCAAGGTCGCATAATGCTTTCCCGACATAGTGATTTCCAGAATGAACACAGGTATTGTGAAACTTCCGATCTTCAACTTAGGGTGGCATACGACAGTAAACATTGCCATGCATCCTCCTCTATTCAAAAATCAAGCTTCAAACTCTCCTAGCCTTGTTCTTTTGGACACAATGTCTTTAAGAAACTTGGCATAGTTTGGCATTTGTTCAATTGCTTCCACCAATGGCAAGTTGATGTGGACTTGCTTTAGATATCAAGAAACTTGAATTGGTATTCGAGGCATTATCAACCGGGTTGCCGAGGCATGCTTATCGCAAGTTGCGGGCGCCGAGGCGTCGCCGGCTGCCGAGGCATGCTTTATTGCCGCTGTCGCGGCAATTTCTCGGTTCAAAGATCCGAGGCTTTGCCGCCAGGTTCGCCTTGATCTTTTGTGGAGTTTTGTTTGACGAGCGCGTTTGAACCTCTCTAAGTTGTTGGCCACTTCTGGTGGTGATTGCCTTACATTGCTCATGGCCGCCCTCTTGCGACTTCAAGATCGCTAGGTAAACCTCCTTGTGGTCTAGTATTCAGATTTTGAGCAAACCGTCCGACTTGATTTTCCAATGATTTGATTGCCGCTTCTGGTTTTTGCAATCTCATCTCGGTCCTCGTTAATAAAAGCATCGCTTTTTTTTTATGAAATTACTATTCTCACCATATAAGATTCGCCATCATAAAAGCATTTAGAGAATTTTCCAAAGAACTAGATGTTGTCTGGTTGTTGTTGCGCATCCGCTGTCGGGCATATTTTGGCCGAACTCCGATGCTTGTGCATTCTGATTGTTCCGCTTAGAGCATTGTTGGGATTACTCCATGAAAAATTGGGTGCTTCTTCCAAGCCGGGATTGTATGTATTGACATCATGTTGTTGTCCCGATTGTAATTCCCACATAGAAGTTGGATTCGATTCTCGCATACATTCGTAAGAATTATGGTTATCACCACATAACTCACAAAAAGAATCCATTACCTTGACTTCATGTGTGTTGTTTGGTTTTTGCATGTTCCGACCATCTTGGTTAAAGCGGCCAATTGTGCCAAATTGAATCTGATGATCCTAGTTCATGTATTGTGGCTTGGCGCCTAACCTCCTCTTCTAGTAGATGGGAATTGATAATCATTCTTGGCCACCCTGCTTAAAATTTGCATTGCTTCCTCCGCAGACTTATCTAGAGTATGCCGCTTGCCGAGGCATCTAGCATCATCCTTGTTGGTGTATTCACGGCATTGTAAAACATTGTTACTTGAGTCCACACCGAATCCGTAGTAGGGGCATTTGTGTAGAAGTTCTCTATATCGCCCCCAAGCCTCGTGACATGGATTCATCATCCGCCCGCCAAAAGAAGTAATGTCGTTACGGCTATTGCCGCCTTGATTTGCCATTGCTTCTCTTATCCTTCGCCTAAGTCTTTGTAAGGTTCGCTCGATTTTTGGATCAAAGGGATATTCTCGTGAAGTCGGTCTCGCTCGTCATATACCAATGCAAACCAAAGTTTGTTAGCCCTTTGAATTTTAAACAAGAAAAATAAAAAGAAAGTGCAAGAAAATAAAACAAAAAGTCGCTTATTGCAATCCCGCAACGGCGCCGCAAAAAAACTGTTGCGCGAATAAGTGCTACGCAAATGTGCAAGTATACACGCCGCAGTTATAGTATAAAAGATATCGCCTCCACAGGGATTGGTGCCACTTCAAGAATCTAGTCTTGCAATCGTAAAAAGTAAAAACACAAATAAAGGATTATAGGAGTTTAACTAATAACTAATCTAGAAAGCGTTTCTTCTTATCCCTAAGTCGAAACTCTAGCTACTTGTGCATGCCTTGATAATACATCCCTCACGTGAATCAAGGGTGAACAACAACCAATCTTATGCCCTTCTTAGCCGCTGAAATCTTTAACTTATTAATCCAATTGTTTTCACAACAACAAAACACAATAACCCCAACAATCAAGTTAGTTCATGGTTGGGTTCAAAAGATATACAAAGAATAATCCCTAAACCATGAATCTAATGGAAGCAAAGAAGAAGAAGAAGTCAAATTTCCTAATGCTCTCTTGTCAAATTTCTTCTTGCTTTTCTCTCTTGGATTGTCGAAATCTCCTTGCTATTTATAGGCTAGGCCAAAGTCCCTTCTTTGAGGAGGAGTTTGAGTTGAATTAAATTATCTTTAAAGAATATAATTCTTATTATAATTTTATTCCTATTAGAACTTCTCCTATCTTCTTGAATTTAATTCTTCTTTTAATCTCTGCATGGCAATCAAATTCCTTTGGGCTTGGGCCTTGCTCCATGTCATCTTGGGCTTGTAAAGTCATTAATTTCTGACATCCCTATTGCATTTTCTTTTTGTCGACAAAATGCCATGGCAACTGGCCTTGCCTCCTCTTCATGCATTGCCCTGCAACTAGCTCGGCATATCCTTCATGCATTGCCCTCGCAACTAGCTCGCATTGCTTTGGCAAGTGATCCTGCACATACACACAAAAAACACACCAAAGCAAAGATCTTTTTCCACAAAAATCACCAAGTTATGTAATCAAGCTCAACGGGTGGAAAGAAACATGAATTAATGCATGAATGACTAATTATGCAACTAATATGAGCTTAAGTCTAACAATAATATGAGTAAAAAGGGTAATAAAATAGTACTTTTGAACACTTATCACGCCCCAAACTCAACTATTGCTTGTCCTCAAGCAATGCAAACTAACAATTACCTGCCAAGACTTTAATCATCAAAGATGCTGCTTCAAACTTGAATTCAAACCTCGAACATGGGTGGCACAAAGTATGATCACCTTTTAATTTTTCGATAGCACAAAAATTACCCGAAACAAAACTATAATGCTCGTGACAATGTGTGTGCGTAGTTGTGTACAAGTTGATTTTCAAGATTCTATGTGAACAATAGGCTCCTCTCTAGCGATTCTTTAATGTGCATTAACTACTAGAGCCAGTTTCGGGCACCTCTAGCAAGAAAGTGTATTTACTACTAGAGCGCTTTTTTGGGTACCTCTAGCAAGAAATTAACTTGCATCCAAAAGGTTTACATTGATTTGTCGTTGAGTCCATGAATTTCCTTAGCATAGTAGTTGTGAGTCTTGTTGTGAAAAGAAAAGAAACCAAAACTAAAGATGCTGCAGAAAATAAAATGTTTGCTAAAAAGAAAAATGTGGTAAAAAGGCTCAAAAAGGAAAAAAATAGGAGAGCATGCTATAATTCCTAAATGCACAAATTGTTAATAGGAAAAAGAAAATCCTGAGGAGAGTCAATTACCTCGACTTTCTAATCCTTGGTTGGAATGTATCAAATGTTCGTGGCAAGAGTCCCAATTGTCGGGCAACCCTTAACATTATGGTCGGTGGATGAATCACCCTTTGTCATGAAGAGTTTATGAATCCAAACACCTTTGCTTTTTCCCTTCAAACATCAAAACATATTAATAGAAAAATTATATCCATTCTCAACCATTCAATTACCCCATTCTTGTTGACTTCATCATGGTTGGATGTAGCCTCAAGTGAGGGCTTGGCATCCTCTGACTTTGAGGTTCTAGTTGTTCCTCACACATCGGAGAGATTTTTTGTATTGCTCCTTATCCTCTTGCCTTGGGACGCCAAGATCCCTAGGAATGAATTGTTGGTGCATGTTATCCATGACATATGTGGATCTCCCCAATTGATCTTCAATCCCCTAAGGTTGCATCCCACTGAGCTATCCTCGTATCCATAGATTTTGATAGTTTTCTCCAAGGAATTGGAATGCTCTTGAAAAGGACTACATTGCCATGGCATATCTGTTGTTGCGGCAAAATTGTTATGGTAAAAAAATTTGAGCTTTTTGACCATACCATGAAGAATTTTGCTGTTGGTTCCTATGGTCCTCCATGTAGTTATATGCACCAAAATGTGAGGGCAATTTTCAAACACATGATGTTCTCCACACATAGCACAAGATTTTTCCACTGTATAAGTTCTTTGGGCTTTTCTCGCTGGTATAGGTAATAATCATCAAAGGGTGCAAGAAACTCTTGATTGATTGATTCATATCTTCCAACATCATCTCTAAATCAATCCCAAACGGCGCCAAAAAAACTGTTGCGTGAATAAGTGCTACGCAAATGTGCAAGTATACACGCCGCAAGTAATAAAGTGATATGAGTATCGAGTATCGCCTCCACAGGATTGGTTTAAATACTTTGCTTAAGTTATCAGACCGTGAAAATAAAAAACACAATTGATAATAGAGGTTTTAATTAACGAAAAGTAAAAGATGAAATTCTGAGATCCTCTCTCTATCTTCTTGGAATTTAATTCTTCTTTAATCTCTTCATGAAATCAAATTCCTTTGGGATTTAGCTTTGCTCCCGTCATCTTTCGAAACAAATTCTCTAACACAAAAATCAGAGGCAACTTTCCAATGTCGCAAGGGAATAAATTGGGATCTTCGATATCTTCATTTTAGATTTAGATTATCCGTCTTATCCCCCATCGACCTCGTAGAGTTCCACATCAACTTTAGCCAGTCGGATCAACACACGACCGTATGATGATGCATATGTCAAAACTTTGTGGATGAAATGCACTTTCAGCCGTCCCACTTGCCAACATTGTGACAAAAGCGGCCTCGGGTATATCAATCTTATTACGAAATTCATTGCGAAGATTCTCCAATTCGTTACTAGATGGGCGAGTTATCACGCACCTCGGCAAACAACTTGATATGTACGAATCTCACTATAGATTCATGCTTTCTGCCAATCATCATTCCATCATCATCATCATCTTAGAGAATGGTGCACAATGTCGACATGATTGTCACATGTCGACCCACCCAGTGCATAAACCATGAATCTACATTCCAATTTTCGGTGATTTTTTCTCCTTCATTCTTGAAGTGTGATTTCCTTTCTGAATCTCATCTTCGTAGTGCTCAGATTCAAATACAACCCCTGACATCAGGTTTTCCACCATTTTGTCCATTGCAATGGTTGTAGTCATAAATTTGTTTGTTGCTCATTTTCTGCATATTCAAAACACATAAATGGATTTTCAATCATAATACACAAATCAAAATGAACATACTAAATCAAAATGTTCATAATAACATTTTAGATACGTTACTAACATCGCTAATGGAGTTCACCGAATATATGTTTTAATAAATATACTATATTAATTTTTTAAATATAGTTCTAATATTTTCTAATATACTAAATCAAAATGAACATAATAATTTTCTAACAAACTAAATCAAATTAAAAACAATTTTAAAAAAACCAAATCCACAGCATAAAAATCGAACTAACTCAAATAATAAACTACATGCATAAATTTAAAATATATGAAACATACAATATAAAAGGAACAAACTAAAAAACAAAATATAAAAAAATAGAATCTACTTCCAATATTTTCCCCACAATTTTCTTCTTGTTCTTGTTCTTCTTCAATCTGATTACTCTTCTAACTTGTAACTGTTAACATAATTTTTTATCCCCTATACTACCCTTATCCCTCATTTACTAACAATTACAATTTTTAACCTCTACTCTATACATTTTAAAACACCCTAAAACCCACTTCCGTTCAAAATCACATCTACCACCCTCCCAAAAAATAAATTTTGCTACCCACCCTACCCTAAAAGTACAGCCTATCGAATAAAAAATAAACCAATTTACGATGCATGCAACCACGCATGTACATGGCGGCCTTCAAATCGGACAAGGTTGAATCAGAGCTTTAACCCACCCCAGCAACACGTATGGTTGCATGAGCAGTCACCTTTAATGACGGACTCTATTCAAAATCGGGATTCAAATGAGGTGCCTTTAGCTTTTTTATTACTATTCGCAATCGATTCTTTTGAAATCC
>JAGYYJ010002384.1:0-28767 GCA_019671005.1 Hibiscus mutabilis | reverse complement strand
AAGTAGCTGGAGGGTTAATTACGTAACGTATCCCTCTAAAGTACTTAATTTTTTATATTAATTTATCCATTTGATTTTATAATCAATAATATCTATTATATTGGTCTACTAATTCAAATAGAATATAGAATTTCATTCACAATTGTATGATTTGAATCTCTAATTTTATTTATTGAGTGTATGAACTTTGTGTTCCGGAGTCAAGAATATAGATAATTCTTGTTCAAAAAAAGAAAAATATTTTTTTGACAAAGTCTAATTCTAATCTTACCCAGAAATAGGGGAAATAAGAGACTCTAAGAAAAATAATAAGTGCTCCTAGTGGATCTAAGACACATGACTTAAAGAAAATAAGAAAACAAAGATAAACAGTTTGTCCAACCGACAAAATATACTTACTCAAAAAAAATATGTAATTCAATATTAGTCTCCCTAAAAATATATGTAATTCATTATTGATCATCCTAAATTTAAAATTTTAAGATAATTCCCATACTAAATAATATTTATTTATTTCTCTAAATACATATTATTTATGAAATTATTATTGAGGCAAAAAGATAGAATAAATGTGACATTTAATACGTCGTATTATAAAAGTTACAAATAACTAAATGTTTGGTATACATGATAGTTTATACGCCTGTTTTTTAATACGCAAATTTGGTGATATTAATTACTGATGTAGACGAAGTGTTTATTTAACATGCTAGTTTAGTGATGATTTTAAATTAAATTGTCAATTTTATCCTCATACTATTTTCACATATTTATATACTTATAAATACGTTCATTATTTTTCTCACGTGTTTATACCGTTATAAATATTTTTTTTATTTTTCACGTAATTATAACGATGCAAATGCATTGATTATTTTTCATGCATTTACAAAACATTGTAAGTACATTCACTATTTATTCACATATCTACGTCATTGTAAATACGCTCACTATTTATTTACGTATCTTCATAATTATCAATATATTCATTATTTTTTGTTATTTACATCACGTGTTTAAAAAATAATATAAAAATGTTAAAACAAAGAAAAATATGAAACTAAAATTCTAAAAGTAAAATAATATTTTGACATAACACTTACTATCTTTTAATTTAATCACGAATTTCAATAACTGAACATTTTGATGTAACTGCAATTATATTTTATTTATTTTTTAATAAACAAGTAATACAATTCACTTCTTTTACATATTTTGTACTAAATAAAAAATAAATAAACTCCGAAATATCTTATTTTTGAACCCTAATATTTTTTGCATCAATATTCCCCTAAAAAAGGTCCATTATTGCATGAATTGATAGGAAAACCAAGGTGTACTAGGTGCACTGCTTTAATAGCCGAACCACCAAATTTACCCACCAAGCGATGAAGAGTCGACATCGATGTGCCAAATTTTTTGGCCGACGTGAGCTTCACTTGCATGTGACTTTGCGCGAACCAACGAATAAAGCACCGCCTTATCAAATTTAGTAAAAAAAAAGGGGCATAACTAGGATTAAATTGTATATTTTATTTTAAAAAATATTAAATATTTAAATTTAAAAATTAAAAATTATTGATAGAAATTAACTTAAATTGTAAATACTTTTGTATCACTTAAGTAAGTCTCAAGTGCGATAACTTATGTATATAAGAATTTCTATTAGGATACTCACTCATTAATACTAAGTGTGTAACGCGAATCGATATAAATTAATCAAAATAAAATTCTAAAAAATTTAAAAAATACAAAAAATAAAATTTAATTTAATTGATAAATACCCATGAAAATCATTAGAACAAAAAAAAGGAGGGACAAGGCTCCTCTTAATGTCTATATCCATAAATTATTTTCGTTTTTTTCACACTTCTTTTACCTATTTTAATATTTAAACTATTATTTTACCCCCCCCCTCTCCCCAATAGCAATATTCAATAAAGATGCAACATGTTTATATGTTTTTATTGATATTTTATTTTAAAATAGACTTGGACGAAATAATAATTTAAATATTAAAGCAAATTAAAAAAAATTTAGAGTAAACAGTAAGAGAAAGTTTGATACACAGTCCGTGTAAATTAAAGTTTATATGTACTTTTAAAATTTAGGGGTTAGGGGTTTAGTTTAGGGTTTAAAGTTTAGGAGTTTAGGTTATAGGGTTTAAAGTTATAATTTAGGGTGTTAGGGTTAGGGTTAGGGTTTTAAATTTTAGATTTTATAAAAGGGTTGTGTAAAAATATTTTACACGGGATGTGTATCAAAATAAAACCCAAAAAGTAATATATAATATGTATTTTTTGAAAACTTAAGGGTGCCTTTGGTTCCGGAGAATACAATGTATTTTTATTTTTATTTTTTGAAAAAAAAATGTTGAAGAAAACATGTTTGGTTTTAAAATTTAAAAATGATTTTTAGAAAATAAAAACAAAAATGAGTGAAATTTTAAAAACATAAAAAAAATATTTTCACCATTTTCATTGAAAATGTTTTAAAAAAGTGGAAAACACGGAAACAAGGGTTTTTAAATTTTAACTCTATTTATCCCGAGTTCAAATCCTTCTAATGTCAATTTTAGATATTTGGTTTATTTAATTATATTGTATTTTTTATTATGATATATTTTTAATAATTATACTTTAATTTAATTATTTTACGAGTAATTATTTTTTTATTTTTATGTGGCTTAAAGATCAAATTAGTCCTCAACGAAAAAAAATCATTTAATCTATTATTAATTTTTTGCACCCAATTTAGCTCTCATTAGCTAAAATACACTAAATTTAGTCATTTCATAACGATTGACCAAATTTTAACTATTAACTTGTTAAAAATCAATAAAATAATACGTGTGGTACACTCTAAAAGTGTTACGTCATTAAACCGTAAAAAATCTAAAAAACATTTAAAAATTCTAAAAAAATTAAAGTTTTAAAAATATTTTCTAATTTGGCCATTTACTAGTTTTTTTTATTTCAAAACAACCATAGTTTAATTTTTCTTTTCAATTTGGTATTTATTGATTTTTTTAATTCAAATCTCAAACCCCATTGTTATCGTTACTGTGAGAACTAGCATAGTTGATAGATCCCCTATCCAGTCTTCCTCTAATCTATGCAAATCAAGTTTTTCCACTGGAAAATTACTAATTTCTTAGGAATCAAACAAACCACGCGTTTTAAGAAGAAAATAGATGTTGAACCTCGAGATGTCATATTTAATTCCAACCCATGCAAACTCCATAGCGTTTCAATGGATCCAAGTAAATACGGTAGTTGTGGAAGGAAACTAATTAGCAAACTATTTTAAGGTGGGTAGTTGTGGAGGGGTTAATTTTACATATGTATTTTAGATTTTTTTATATTTTTAGGAGTACCACGTGTCATTATCTCAATGATTGTTTATGAGTTAACAATCAATTATAAGGGGTCAACGTTATTGGAGAGCTAAATTGATCGCAATTTGAATTATGAGGGCTAAATTGAGTGTAAAAAATTTATAAGAGCTTAATTGATTTTTTTAATTTTTCGTTGAGAGCTAATTTGACTTTTAAGCCTTTCTATTTTGAAAAATTAAATACCACATACATTCCCACTATTTTTATTTTTGAAAACCAAAGGTGTTTTCTAGTTTTTAGAAAACAAAAAATGAAAATTATTTTCTGAAAATGAAAATAAAAAATATTTTTTAAAACCAAACGAACCCTAAGTTTTTAGTTTTCTTTTTTCTTTTTTAACTTTTACCAAAAAGTACTTTTAAATAAAATTGTCTACTTGTTACTGTAGAATTTTTCTTAAATATTGTTATTAATATATATTTTTAAATATGGAAACACTCGTATTATTTCCAAAAATATGGTACTTTCTATAGTAATTTAAAAGATAGATTCAGCTGAATCCGATTTTAAATAGTAAACACATTTTTATGATTAAAATATTGAAGTAGAAACTAAAAGAATCCGACTTTGAACACTATTTGCACCGAAGTCGAAGCCTCCTGGTGTCATCTTAATTTTTTTATTCAAAATATTCAAGTTATTGTTCAAAGTCGAATTGAACTGAATCCGTCTTTAAAATTACTGTAGAAAGTATTATATTTTTAAAAATAATTTGGGTGTTATCATATTTGAAGGGAAAAATATTAAAAACAATATTTAAATAAAAATTCCTATAGTCATTTATATCACTTTATAGCAAATATTATAATTTTTTGTCAACCTTAAACACTCAAACTTTAAATCAAATAATTTAAAAAATATTCATTCATCGATTGAACTCGACGCAAATAAATAAATTATTTGCCTCAACTTAACTTAAATCGTAATTAATAAACTAATTTTTAAATTCAAATCAATTTTTTTTATTTCATCCTATATATTTATATTGCATATAAAAAAAAACATACACTATATATATACATACATAGTACATAATTGTATGTATTCCATTAGTCATTCCACTCGAATTTCACAAACTTGTCAATGTTCACCGTGGCAGAGTGAAGTCACCAGCGGGTATTACAAGAAAACAAGAGGCGGAGGAGTTCGTGGAAGCGCCGTCGTTTCGTCATCAACTCGCACAGCGCCGTTATTTCCAATCCTAGGGTTTCCTTCTTGTTCAAAAAGGCTTGAATTTTTGTCCATCCATTGATATCGGAAAAAAATCAAAATAAAAAATCGAAGCTTTTGAAACTCGAAAATTAAAAAAGATTGGAAAAAATATAACAAATCTATGTGTAATCATAGAGATCGAGGAGGAATGTCATCGAAATCGGAGCTAATGGGAGGGCCGTACGATCGGAAGCGCATAAACGATGCGCTGGACTAGCATCTAGAGAAGTTACCGCCGTCCACTTCGAGGGGAGTAAACATCAGCAAAAACAAAGAAAGATGTTCCGTGCTTGCAACTTCCACCGCCAAATCTCAGCTTGATCATCGCGATTCGCGCTCTTCGCCTCTTTCCAAAGTTCAATGCTCCGATGGTTAGTTACTTATATTATCAGTTTCTTTTTATTTGCTTTTGATACGTAGGCATTGCCGCATTGCCTCGACTTTTTTGTCGAGTTAAGTTCATTTAAGCTGGATTTGAAGAGATTTTTTTGGAATCTCTGAGCTGATGGATTTGTGTATTTGTTTAACTTGAGAAATGTACTTAAATCTTCTCCATTTTCGAAGTGAATTGTCGAAGCAAAATATTTGGGATCTTAGTTTACTGAAAATAGGTTGTTTATGATGGCAGCTAATCTTTATGCAATTTTTGTAGAACCCAAATTTGAATCTGCAAATCTGCTTTAAAATCTAAGTATTACCCAGATGCGATTAATTAAATGACACTACAAAATCTGCATTTAGCAAGTCTAAAAAAACTTACAATAGAAGTGTATTCAGATAATGAATATTCGAAGGTTAATATTTGCATAATAATTCGAATGCTATCTAAATCCACAAAAAGCAAGTGAATATATGCACATATTCTAATCTGCACTATCGATTGCCATCCGTAGCCTTTTCCCCTATACTTGTTATTATGAAATCTCAAGTCTATATCCTCGGAAGCTAGTTTAGGGTTTGTAACTTAAATCTTATTATCGGCTGTTTCGAATCTTCATTGTAGTTCTAAGTTATCATTTTCGTTGTCGTGTTTTTACACGAGAAACTACTGAGAATCTATTAAGATCATCAATCATGATTGATAAGAAAGGAATTACTTTGATTGCAGTCGAATCTGAAACGGATAGCGAAGAATCAGATGTTAGCGGTTCTGACGGAGATGACACATCTTGGAACGATTTAGGAATCGTTACCTGGGCGAGTGGTTCTTGAGGGAGAGATGTCAGGCATTCAAGGACCTGGTGCAGGTTTCTATGACAATGGTTGAGTACGAGATACAGTTTTTGAAGTTGCAAAAATACGGTGCTAGTTTAGTTTCTACCGAGAAGGACAGATGCGACAAATTCTTAGAGGGCCTTTGTATTGGGATACGTGATCGGGTGATTACACACCATGATGAGGTGTTTGAGGATTTGGTAGACCGGGCCAAGACTGCAGAATAGATGAAGATTTTAGCAGCTAGTCAGAGTAGTAGAGATGGAGACCGGGATAGAGGCAAGGATCGAGGGTGAGACCGAGATCGATCTTGGAAACCCTCTGGCCAGGGAGAGTCGTACGCGTGCCCTGATAAGAGGGCTCGCACTGCAGCATATCAGAGAGGTGGTTCAAGTTATAGGCCTCCGGCACCACAGGGCCCAGCTGTTAGTCGAGGTGATTCATCTGGGTTCACTCCTATACCTTTGTGTGAGTACTGTGGTAAGTTACATCGAGGAGAGTGTAGGAATATGTTTGGTGCTTGCTTTCGTTGTGGATTCACTGGGCACTTCAAGAAAGAGTGTCCACACCCACCTTCTATAGATCGATCGTCATTTTAGACCCCTGCCCGTTCCTAGACTCCAGCTTGTTCGCAGACATCTGTTCAGACACCGGGTTCAGGGCATTACCAGAGTAGAGCTCCCGGGTCTACTGCTAGATCTGATAGTAGAGGCCGATCACATCATAGTGGGGGATCGGTCATGAATGAGGCCAGACAACCTGCACTTGTTTATGCTACTAGACATCGTGATGACAGAGATAAGTCAGACGTCATTGCAGGTACATTTATCATACTTTCTATTCTATACTGTGCATTGCCTAACAACGGTTCCACCCATTCCTACGTTTCAAAATCTGTATCCCGAGACCTCCAGATTCCAGTTGAGACCATAGAGAGTACAATTACAGTTATGAGTCCGGTCGGCCAATCAATGGTTGTGGATAGGGTTTTTCGGTGATGTCCCCTCGAAGTTTAAGGGGAAATCTTCCCAGCCGACCTTATAGAGTTACCATTTGAAGAACTTGATCTGATTCTGGGCATGGATTGGTTGAATGAACACCAGGTTAACTTAGATTGTGAGTCCAAGAGAGCAGTTCTGAAGACTTCTGATGATTGGACAGTGGCTCTTGTTGGTGAACGCCGGGGGTATATGTCTAACGTCATATCTGCCTTGGTTGTTGACGGGATGATCCGAAAAGGGTATCATACCTTCATTGCCTGTTTCTTGAATACCAAAGGTTCTTTGTCTAAGATTGAGGAGATTCGCACTGTCAGCGAGTTTCCTGATGTTTTCCCCGAGTAGTTATCTGGTTACCTTCGGATAGGGATCTCGAGTTTGAGATTGATACCTATCTAAAATCTGCGTCAGTTTCTATGAACCTCTATCGTATGGCTCCTAAGGAGCTGAAGATTCATTTGCAAGAGCTCTTAGATCGAGGATTCATCTGACCTAGTTCTTCGCCTTGGGGAGCCATTATCCTTTTTGTGAAAAAGAAAGATGGTTCTCTCAGGCTGTGCATCGACTACCGAAAGTTGAATAAATTGACAGTCAAGAATAAGTACCCGCTACCCAGGATCGATGACTTGGTCGATCAGTTTCGAGAAGCGACGGTTTTCTCGAAGATTGATCTTCGTTCTGGGTATTATCAGTTGAAGATAAAGGGGTTCGATGTAGCGAAGACGACCATTCACACCAGATATAGACATTACGAGTTTCTAGTAATGTCGTTTGGTCTGACTAATGCTCCTGTCGCCTTCATGGATCTGATGAACCGGGTATTTCGGTCCTACCTGGACCAGTTTGTAGTAGTGTTCATTGATGACATTCTGGTCTACTCCCGGACTGAAGCTGAACATGTCGGGCATTTGATGATTGTTCTGCAGACCCTCAGAGAACACAAATTGTACGCCGAGTTGAGCAAGTATGAGTTCTGGCTTAGCGAGGTGACCTTTCTTGGGCATGTGGTATCGACTCGAGGTATCTAGGTTGATCCGAGCAAGATCAAGGCCATTGTAAGTTGGAAACGAACCAGGAATGTTTCTGAGATCCGTAGTTTTTTGGGTTTAGCTGGGTATTACAGACGCTTCATCGAGGGTTTCTCCATCATTGCTGCCCCTCTAACGAAGTTGTTAAGGATGAATGTTCTATTTATTTGGACTGATACTCAGCAGGATAACTTTGAAAAGTTGAAGACAGCTTTGACGCAAGCTCCAGTTTTAACCCAGCCTGAGTCTGGGAAAGATTTCACAGTTTATAGTGATGCACGCACTCTGGACTTGGTTGTGTTTTGATGCAGGATGTCAGAGTGATCGTTTATGCATCTCGTCAGTTGAGGCCACACGAGTGTAACTATCCTACTCATGATCTGGAGATGACTATTGTAGTCTTTGCCTTGAAGATTTGGAGACACTATCTCTACGGAGATAAATGTTACATCTATACAAATCATAAGAGCCTGAAGTACGTTCTTACCCGGGGAAAGCCAATGTTGTTGCTGATGCCTTGAGCCGTAAGGCTATTTCAGACTTGATATCTCTGTTTGACATGATGAGTATCTATGATGGTGGCAGTCTATTAGCAGAGTTGCAGGTTAAACCGACATTGGTCGAGGAGATTAAGGCCATGCAGCTCCATGATAGTTCCTTACTTCCTATCATATTACAGGTTGAGTAGGGATCTACCTCTATTTATGTTTTGGACCATGATGGGGTCTTGTGCTTTAAGGGCCGATATTGTGTTCCAGATGATGCCGAGTTGAAACGAGTTATCCTCAATGAGGCTCATTACAGCTATTATTCTATGCACCCTAGTGGGGACAAGATGTACCAGAATCTGAGGCAGAGATATCGTTGGGTTGGTATGAAGAAGGACGTTTCCAACTATGTGTCACAGTGTTTGACTTGCCAGCAGGTTAAGGCAGAACACCAGTATCATTCTGGTCTGTTGCAACCCATCAAGATTCCTGAGTGGAAGTTAGAGCGTATCACGATGGATTTTGTTACATGGCTACATTTGACTCATTCTAAAAAGGATTCATTTTGGGTGATTGTCGACCGACTCACTAAGTCAGCTTATTTTATTCATGTTCTAGTTACTTATTCTTTGGAGAAGCTCGCTAAACTGTATATCTCTGAGATCGTCTGACTACATGGTGTACCCTTATCCATCATCTCTGATTGTGATCCGAGGTTTACTTCTCGATTCTAGGTGGCTTGTATAGTATTTTGGGTACTCGATTGAACTTTAGTACATCTTTCCATCCGCAGACCGATGGTCAGTCTGAAAGGGTGATTCAGATCCTTGAGGATATGTTGCGAGGTTGTATGATCGACTTTCGCGGTAGTTGGGCGGATTTCTTACCCTTGGTGCGAGTTTGCTTACAACAACAACTATCAGGCTAGCATCTGTATGGCACCATATGAGGCTCTATATGGTCGTAGATGTCGTACTCCTATCTGCTGGACAGAGTTGTATGATAGAAAGACCTTAGGCCCAGTGTTGGTTCGAGAGATTAAAGAGAATGTCAGATTGATCCGTGACCGTCTAAAAGAGGCTTTTGACAGACAAAAGTCATATATTGATCGTAAGAGAAAAGACTTTGAGTTCGAGGTCGGTGATCAGGTTTTTTTGAAGGTATCTCCGTGGAAAAAAGTTATAAGATTCGGGCATAGAGAAAAGCTGAGCCCCAGATTTATCAGACCATACCGTATTCTAAAGAGAGTTGGACTTGTTGCTTATCAGCTTGATTTGTCTCCCCAGCTTAGCCGTATTCATGATGTATTTTATGTATCTATGTTGAGGCAATACCACGCGGATTCGAGCCATGTTATTCAGGTAAAGGATGTGGAGCTGAGGCCAGATTTGTCTTATGAGGAGGAGCATGTTCAGATCTTGGATCAAGACTAGAGAGTTATGAGGAATCAGTGTATTCCTATGGTTAAAGTTCAATGGAGTAATCGTGGTCCAGAAGAAGCTACTTGGGAGACCCTTGAGTCAATGGAAGAGCAGTTCCCACATCTGTTTAACTTAAGTAAATTTCGAGGCCGAAATTTCTTTTTAGGGGGAGAGTTGTAACACCATGAATTTACAAATAAAATAAGATGGATAAAAAAAGAACAAGTGAAGTTTTGCAGTCAAGGGGACTCGAACCCGCAACCTCACCCATTTCCTTCTCCCAAAGGTGTTGAACCATCGAGCCAAGAGCTTATTTCCGTCAAATGTTGCCTTGAACTACATTTGGATTATGTTTGAGTAGTATACCAAATCAGATTTAATATCTCATATGACTCTTCACCTACTGTCTTTATTATTTCACCGTCATTGAATGTAAATAGAGAGAGTCTTTATCTCTATTGTCGTTCGATTTACACCATTGCCCGGCCGTGGCGTGCACCGACGCCACCAATTGGAGCGCCGCCTTTGTCCGACCAAAACCTTTCTCCCACTCGCGCATTTGATCAGTCGTTCGCTGTGGATAGCGGTTTGAAGGTTCTGCCTTTTACCTCCTATCGTCGCCTCTGGTTTTCAACGATATCACCACCGTCCGTCCTCTCTTGCCGTCGCTGGTAGCACCATTGAATTCCTGGTGCTGAGGCGAGCAAAACCCATTTGGCCGATTGCCGATCCGCCACCATTAAGGCTTTCGTTGAAGTTGCAAAATAATTCGACCATTTTTTGAATTATTTGGGTCAGTTCGGTTGAATTCCGGCATGTTTGACTGCATTTGGGGATAAATATGATTCTGGGTTTAATAATCTCTTGATTTTCCGGTAGAAACGACCAGAAATGGCATCTCTGCGTCTTTTCTGGCGACCGTCGGTGATCGCTGGCTGTTCAATATCAAGGTAAGTGAATCGGTTCAACCTGGTTAAACTGGCCTGGCCTGAACTGGTCTAAACCGGGTCAACTCAGTGAGTCAACTCATTCGAGTCGACTCAGTTGACCAGCTGACTGATGACGTCAGCAGTCATCGTTGACCAAAAAGGTCAATTTTTCCTGAAAAGTCATATTTTATGTTTTTCGACGTCCTGAGTCCGATTTTGAAGTCCGTTTCATGAAATTCTAACCCGAAAGCCTCCAAATGGGACATTGAACTTGAACATGTATTTTTTAAGTTAAATTATTTGAGAAATATTGTAGAACAAAGGACCGACATTGATCTTTTGATTAAAGGTACTTGTGGATCTCTCGATCGTGCCTTCGCCCAGCCCAGCTCGTCCCGATCAGTACAGCCTCGTGATCCCATCGTCACTCGTACAGTTTCATAACTTAGTATTTTATTTCGATCAAGATGTGAATCTGTTAGTAACTGTAATCCTTGTCGATCTAGGTTCCAGTATCGTAATGGAGCATAGTCCCGGTGCCCAGTAGATTATCGGACCTGCCTGACTTTTGAGGTGTGTTCATTATGTGCTATATAATTGATTTCTAATTGTTATACCTGCTTTATATGTTCTATCAAACCGATTATGTGCACATGATTATTTACTTGATTTCACACGAACATAACATGTTTTTTGAAGTAAGCATGATTATACTATATGATTGATATATGCCTCAGTACCCGATATAACAAGCATGTTCTATGATTACCTTTTATCAGTATAGATTTGTGTTCATCGAGTGTTGTTCTTACTGTTTGCTACTGCACACTATGATGCTTCCCGGATTGATTAATGGGGGTACTTGGGTTATGATATGAAGTATCGTAAGATTCAGCCCTGATCCGGCTGATATTTCTGCCCGTACGAGGTTTTCATGCTTCGACTAGGGTAATTCCGCCCGTATTCGGCTCATACGCTTCGACTAGGGTAATTCCGCCCAGACCTAAGGTATTCCCTTAGGATGGTACCCATGCTCAATGGGCCCGGGTTAACGCCTGTATATGATACCGTTCTGGGGAACCGTATCATGGAGTTTGGTTGGATGGTAGTTAAGTTATGGAAACTTGTATGCGTATGAATATGTCTTACTGAAATGTTTTACTATACTATTGATATAAATGTTTTTACTTGCACTGTTGAAACACACTGAGCTCTCTAGCTCATACACCCTCTTTCTCATTTTTCAGATATTTTGGATAGGCTACCTTGTACCTGACACTCGGAGGATCGACATAATCTGTATTATATATATATATTGTAATGTTTCCATTCACCATTTTGTTATTTCAGGGTGACACGTGTCTATATTTAGAGATATATGACGTTTTGTTAATATCTTTTTGATACATTACTTAATGTTGCCTATTTTGTAATCATTATATGTCAGGTTATTATAGATGACTTTATTAGTTTACGTATATATATATATATATTCAAATTAAATACTTGAATAATTCACAGATTTCTAATTTAGATATTTAAGTTGCGATGTGCCTATTTGACTCGATCCTTTCGCATAAGCCGGTCTAGGGGGTTACATTTGATATACTCCTCAAACTTAATCCAAATGTAGCTCAAGGCAACATTTGACAGAAATGAGCTATTGGCTTAATGGTTCAGTACCTTTAGGAGAAGGAAATGGGTGAGGTTGTGGGTTCGAGTCCCCTTGACTGCAAAACCTCACGTCTTTTTCTTTTTATCCATCTTATTTCATTTGTAAATTCAGGGTGCTACAACTCTCCCCCTAAAAAGAAATTCCGGCCTCAAAATTTACCTGAGTTGAACAGATGTGGGAGCTGCTCTTCCATTGACTCAAGGGTTTCCCAAGTAGCTTCTTCTGGACCACAATTACTCCAATGAACTTTAACCATAAGAATACACCGGTTCCTCAGAACTCACTCATCTTGATCCAAGATCTGAATAGGCTCCTCCTCATAAGACAAATCTGGCCTCAACTCTACATCTTGTACCTGAATAACATGGATCGAATCCGGGTGGTACTGCCTCGACATAGATACATGAAATACATCATGAATACGGCTAAGCTGGCGAGAGCAACTCAAGCTGATAATCAACAGGTTCAACTCTCTTTAGAATGCGATATGGTCCAATAAATCTAGGGCTCATCTTTTCTTTACGCCCGAATCTCATAACTTTTTTCCACAGAGATACCTTCAGAAAAACCTGATCACCGACCTCGAACTCAAGGTATTTTCTCCTACAATCAGCATATGACTTTTGTCTATCAAAAGCCTATTTTAGACGGTCACGGATCAATTTGACAGTCTCTTCAGTCTCTCGAACCAACTCTAGGCCTAAGGTCCCTTCCTATCATATAACTCTGTCCAGTAGATAGGAGTACGACATCTATGACCATATAAAGCCCTATATGGTGCCATACGGATGCTAGCCTGATAGTTGTTGTTGTAAGCAAACTTGGCCAAGGGTAAGAAATCCTCCCAACTGCCGCGAAAGTCGAGCACACAACCTCGCAACATATTCTCAAGGATCTAAATCACCATTTCGAACTAACCATCGGTATGCGTATGGAAATATGTACTAAAGTTTAGTCGAGTACCCAAAGCACTGCGCAAAGCCACCCAAAATCGAGAAGTAAACCTCTTATCACGATCAGAGATAATGGTTAAGGGTACACCATGCAGTCTGACGATCTCAGAGATATACAATTTAGTCAGATTCTCCAAATAATAAGTAACTCGAATATGAATAAAATGAGCTAACTTAGTGAGTCGGTCGACAATCACCCAAACAAAATCATTTTTGGAAGGAATCAAAGGTAGCCCTGTAACAAAATCTATCGTGATACGCTCCTACTTCCACTCGAGAATCTTGATGGGTTGCAACAGACTAGAAGAATGCTGGTGTTCTGCCTTAACCTGCTGGCATGTCAAACACAGTGACACATAGTTGGAAATGTCATTCTTCATACCAACCCAACGATATCTCTACCTCAGATTCTGGTAGATCTTGTCCCCACCGGGTACATAGCATAAGGGCTGTTATGAGCCTCGCTGAGGATAGCTCGTTTCAACTCGGCATCATCTAGAACACAATATCGGCCCTTAAAGCACAAGACCCCATCTAGGTCCAAAGCATAAACAGAGGTAGATCCCTGCTTAACTTGTTGTATGACAGGAAGTAAAGAACTATCAATGAGCTGTTTGGCCTTAATCTCATCGACCAATATCGGTTTAACCTGCAACTCTGCTAATAGACTGCCATCATCATAGATACTCATCCTGGAAAACAGAGATCTCAAGTCTGAAATAGCCTTAAGGCTCAAGCCATCAGCAACAACATTGTCTTTCCCCGGGTGATACTCAATCACACAATCATAATCTTTAAGAAGCTCAAGCCAACGACGCTGTCTTAGATTAAGCTCTTTCTGGGTAAGAAGGTACTTCAAGCTCTTATGATCTGTATAGATGTAACATTTCTCTCCGCAGAGATAATGTCTCCAAATCTTTAAGGCAAAGACTACAGCAGCCATCTCCAGATTATGAGTAGGATAGTTACACTCGTATGACCTCAACTGACGAGATACATAAGCGATCACTCTGCCATCTTGCATCAAAACACAACCAAGTCTAGAGCACAATGCATCACTATAAACTGTGAAATCCTTCCTAGGCTCAGGCTGCGTCAAAACTAGAGCTTGCGTCAAAGCTGTCTTCAACTTCTCAAAGCTGTCCTACTGAGTATCAGTCCAAATAAATGAAACATTCTTCCTTAACAGTTTCGTTAGAGGGGCAGCAATGATGGAGAAACCCTCAACGAAGCGTTTGTAATACCCAGCTAAACCCAAGAAACTACGGATCTCAAAAACATTATTGGGTCGTTTCTAACTTATAATGGCCTCGATCTTTCTCGGATCAACCTGTATACCTCAAGCCGATACCACATGCCCAAGAAAGGTCACCTCGCTGAGCCAGAACTCACACTTGCTCAACTTAGCATACAATTTATGTTCTCTGAGGGTCTGCAGAACAATCCTCAAATGGCCGCATGTTCTGCCACAGTCCAGGAGTAGACCAGAATGTCATCAATGAACACTACTACAAACTAGTCCAGGTAGGGCCGAAATACCCAGTTCACCAGATCCATGAAGGCGGCATGAGCACTAGTCAAACCAAACGACATTACTAGAAACTCGTAATGTTCGTATCTGCTGCGAATGGACGTCTTCGCTACATCATACCCCTTTATCTTCAACTAATAATACCCGGAACGGAGATCAATCTTCGAGAAAACTGTGGCTCATCGAAACTGATCGAATAAGTTATCGGTCTTGGGTAGCGGGTACTTATTATTGATTACCAGTTTGTTCAACTTTCTGTAGTCAATGCATAACCTGATCGAACTATCTTTTTTTTCACAAAAAAGATAGGGGCTCCCCAAGGCGAAGAACTAGGTCGGATGAATCCTCAGTCTAAGAGCTCTTGCAACTGAATTTTTAGCTCTTTAAGCTCCTTAGGAGCCATACGGTATGGGTTCATAGAAACTGGCGCAAATCCCGGATATGTCTCAATCTCAAACTCGACATCCATATCTGGAGGTAACACATGCAACTCCTTATGGAAAACATCAGGAAACTCGCTGACAGTGCGAATCTCCTCAATCTTAGACAAAGAACCTTTGGTATTCAAGAAACAGGCAATGAAAGTTTGATAACCCTTTCAGATCATCATGTCGACAGCCAAGGCAGATATGACATTAGACAGATACCCTCGGCGTTCACCAACAAGAACCACTGTCCGATCATTAGAAGTCTTCAAAATTGTTCTTTTGGACTCACAATCTAAGTTAACCCGGTGTTCAGTCAACCAATCCATACCCAGAATCAGATCAAACTCTTCTAATGGTAGCTTCATAAGGTCGGCTGGGAAGATTTCCCCTTGAACTTTAAAGGACATCGCCGAAAAACCCTATCCACAACCACTGATTGGCCCGCCGGACTCATAACTGTAACTGTACTCTCTATGGTCTCAACTGGAATCTGGAGGTCTTGGGATACAGATTTTGAAATGTAGGAATGGGTGGAACCGTTGTCAAGCAATGTAAAATATGGAACAAAAAATATAATAAATGTACCTACAATGACATCTGGCTCATCTCTGTCATCACGACGTCTAGTAGCATAAACAAGTGCAGGCTGTTTGGCATCAGTCATGACCGGTCCCCCACTCTGATGTGATCAACCTCTACTATCAGATCTAGCAGTAGATCGGTGAGCTCTACTCTGGTAACGCCCTAAACCCGGTGCCTGAACAGATGTTTGCGAACGGACTGGAGTCTAGGAAGGGGCAAAGGTCTAAAATGAAGATCGGTCTACAAAAGGTGGGCGTGGACACTCTTTCTTGAAGTACTCAGTGGATCCACAATGAAAGCAAGCACTAGACATCTTCCTACACTCTCCTCGGTGTAACTTACCACAGTACTCACACAAAGGTATAGGAGTGAACCCAGATGAACCACTTTGACTAACAGATGAGCCATGTGGTGCCGGGGGCCTATAACTCGAACCACCTCTCTGATATGTTGCAGTGCGAGCCCTCTTATCAGGGCGCGCGTGTGACTCTTCCTGGCCAGAGGGTCTCCAAGATCGATCTCAATCTCAGTCTCGCCCTCGATCCTTGCCTTTATCCCGATCTTCATCTCTACTACTCTGACTAGCTGCTAAAATCTCCATCTGTTCTACAGTCTGGGCCCAGTCTACCAAATCCTCAAACACCTCATCATGGTGTGTAGCCACCCGATCACGTATCCCAATATGAAGGCCCTCTAAGAATTTGTCGCATATGTCATTCTCGGTAGAAACTGAACTCGCACCGTATTTTTATAACTCTAGAAACTATATCTCATACTCAACCACTATCATAGAACCCTGCACTAGGTCCTTGAATGTCTGACGTCTCTCCCTCAAGAACCCCTCGCCCAGGCAACGGTTCCTAAATCGTTTATTGAATAAATCTCATGTCAACCGATCAGAATGAACGCTACTTGTAATGGACTCCCGCTAGGTGCGAGCATTCTCATTCACTATGGATACAACACCCAAGTATTTCTTGGATGGCTCAAAACCCATCTCATCTATTCGTCGCTTGGTGTCATACAACCATTCATCAGCCTCGGTCGGTGCTCCACTAAGAGATCCCGAGAAGGTCCTGATCCCATTAGCAAACAAGGTCTGAGAGATAGGGACTTTTGGAGCGACACCCGATACACTGACTACACCCTGAATTAGCTGAAGAAACTGTCTACTCAAACTCTCATCTGTAACTCCAATCATAGGCTCGGGCACAGAAAATGTCGCTCCTCTAACCAGAGTAGTCATATCAATACCAGGAGCAGATGGTGAAACCGTCAAAACTGAGGGACCAAGAGGGGTGAGAGGCTCTACGGGAGCTGAAGGATCAACGGGGGCTGAAGTGTCTACAGTGGCAGCTGGATTGACCACTGGATCCTCATATGGGTCCATAAATCTAGCGGTTCGACCTCGCCCACGGGCGGGTTGTCGCCTTCTGGTGCTCATATCAGAGGATTTCTACAAGAAATAGAACCTAAGATCAATTTATGACATTGGAGAATCAAACACGATTAAACATAAAACTTGGTGACATGACCCATTTCATAAAACTTGTAAAACTTTTCAAAGTAATACTTTAAATGGACTCACCCACGATCTGAAGTTTTAAAACCAAAAGCTCTGATACCAATCAAATGTAACCCCTTAGACCGGCATATGCGAAAGGACTGAGTCAAAGGGGCACATCTTAACTTAAATATCTAAATTAGAAATCTGTCAATTATTCAAGTATTTAATTTGAATATAATATATCTACGTAAACTGATAAAGTCATATATACTAACCTGACATAATAATTACAAAATAGGCAACATCATTTAATGTATCAAAAAGATCGTAACAAAACGTCATATATCTCTAAATATATGCACGTGTCACCCTAAAATAACAAAATGGTGGATGGAAACATTACAATCTATATAGAATACGGAATGTGTCGATCCTCCAAGTGTCGGGTACAGGGTAGCCTATCTAAAATATTTGAAAATGGAGAAAGAGGGGGTATGAGCTAGAGAGCTTAGTGTGTTCCAACAGTGCAAGTAAAAACATTTATATCAATAACATAGTAAAACATTTCAGTAAGACGTGTTAATACGCATACAAGTTTCCATAACTTAACTACCCTCCAACCAAACTCCATGATACGGTTCCCTAAAACGGTATCATATACAAACGTTAACTTGGGCCCATTGGGCATGCGTACCATCCTAAGGGAACACCTTAGGTCCGGGCGAAATTACCCTAGCCGAAGCGAAAGAACCGAATACGAGCAGAATTACCTTAGCTGAAGCATGAGAACCTCATACGGGCAAAATTACCAGCCAGAACTGAACCTTACGATACTTCATATTATAACCCAAGTACCCCCATTAATCAATTCGGACAACATCATAGTGTGCAGTAGCAAACAGTAAGAACAACACTCGATGAACACAATTTTATACTGATAAACGGTAATCATAGAACATGCTTGTCATATCGGGTACTAGGGCATATATCAATCATATAGTATAATCATGCTTACTTCAGAAAACATGCTATGTTCGTGTGAAATCAAGTAAATAATCATGTGCACATAATCGGTTTGATAGAACATATAAAGCAGGTATAACAATTAGAAATCAATCATATAGCACATAAGCAACACACCTCAAAAGTCAGGCAGGTCCGATAATTTACTGGGCACCGGGACTACGCTCCGTTACGGTACTGGAACCTAGATTGACAAGGATTATAGTTACTAACAGATTCACATCTTGATCGAAATAAAATACTAAGTTATGGAACCGTACGAGTGACGATGGGATCACTGGGCTGGGCAAAGGTCCGATCGAGAGATCCACAAGTACCTTTAATCAAAAGATCAACGTCAGTCCTTTGTTCTACAACTTTTCTCAAATAATTTAACTTAAAACAAATACATGTTCAAGTTCAATGTCCCATTTGGAGGATTTCGGGTTAGAATTTCACGAAACGGGCTTCAAAATCGGACCCGAGACGTCGAAAACCATGAAATAAAACTTTTCAGGAAAAGTTGACCTTTTTGGTCAACGGTCAACGCTGACGTCAACATTGACTGCTAACGTCATTAGTCAACTGGTCAACTGAGTTGACTCACTGAGTTAACTTGGATGAGTTGACTCTCACTGAGTTGACTCGGTTCGGGCCAGACCGGTTTGACCAGGTTGAACCGGTTCACTTACCCTAATATCGAATTACCAACGGTTGCCGAAAAAGTTGCTGGAGATGCCCTTTCTGGTCGTTTCTGCCGGAAAATCAAGAGATTATTAAACTCAAAATCATATTTATCCCAAAACCCAGTCAAACATGCCGGAATTCGGCCGGAACTTACCCAAACAATTCAAAAAAATGGCCGGATTATTTCGCAACTCCGACGAAGGCCTTAACGGTGGCGGATTGGCGATCGGCCAAAGCGGTTTTGCTCGCCTCAGCACCAGGAATTTAATGGTGCTACCAGCGACGGTAAGAGAGGACGGACGACGGTGATAGGAGGAAAAAAGTGGAACCTTTGAACCGTTGTCCACAGCGAACGACTGATCAGATGCGCGAGTGGGAGAGAGGTTTTGGTCGGACGAAGGCGGCGCTCCGATTGGTGGCGGCGGTGCACGCCACGGCCGGGCAGTGGGGTAAATCGAACGACAACAGAGATAAAGACTCTCTCTCTCTCTTTACATTTGATGACGGTGAAATAATAAAGGCGGTAGGTGAAGAGTTAGATGAGATATTAAATATTATTTGGTATACTCCTCAAACTTAATCCAAATGTAGTTCAAGGCAACATTTGATGGAAATGAGCTCTTGGCTCAATGGTTCAGCACCTTTGGGAGAAGGAAATGGGTGAGGTTGCGGGTTCTCGAGTCCCCTTGATTGCAAAACCTCACTTCTTTTTTTTATCCATCTTATTTCATTTGTAAATTCAGGGTGTTACATGAGAAACTATTGAGAATCTATTAAGATCATCAATCATGATTGATAAGAAATGAGTTACTTTGATTGCAGTCGAATCTGAAACGGATAGCGAAGAATCAGATGTTAACGGTTCTGACGGAGAAGACAAATCTTGGATCTCATGGTTTTGCAATTTGCGAGGAAACAAGTTTTTCTGTGAAATTGATGATGATTACATCGAGGATGACTTTAATCTTTGTGGGTTGAGCCATCAAGTTCCATATTATGACTACGCACTTGATTTAATTTTGGACATTGAGTCTTCTCATGGTAAGCATTTCATGACTCGGATTGCATAAATTTTGGAAGAATGGTTTTTCAAGGTCAAGGAGACACTATCCTTTCCAAAATTTAGGTCAACGTTTACTAGATTGTTTCGGTTATTTACCTTCATTTTCCAGTGATTTGGGTTTGATTAGCATTCTTTGGTTTTAGACTTTAGAATACACAACTGTCATATTATTTTTCTATGCTTGCTTGATGCTATGCTTGTCATTTTGAAGAAAAAATATATTATTTTTAATTTTTTGCTATTTCTGCAGAAAGTTAAGGTCAGAAATCCTAAAATAGTGTGAATTGAGGAAATATATTGGTGCAATTTTTTTGTCTTGTATTTGAAGCATTTCCCTTGTTTGCTGTGCCTGTGCATGTCAATGTTCTTTTTTTTTCTCTCTTTTTCAATATTTGAATGTATGGCTCGTACTTTCGGTTCTTGATACTCAACAGCAGTCATGGCACGCTGGTTCTTACTACTAAGTAAATGTCTTTTGGGCGTTATAGGTGATATGTTAACCGAAGAACAAAATGAAATGGTTGAATCAGCAGCTGAGATGTTGTCCGGTCTTAATCTTATACATGTCCGTTACATATTAACTACCAAGGGGATGTCTGCTATGGTAAACCGCCTTCATTTTTTTCTTTTTTCTTTTTGCTATCTGTCGACTTCTTCGTATCTTGTTTACAAATTTCTACTTTGAAACTTGTATTTCAGTTGGAGAAGTACAAAAACTATGACTTTGGAAGATGCCCGAGAGTTTGCTGCACTGGACAACCTTGTCTTCCCGTTGGTCAGTCGGATATTCCTCGCTTGAGTACTGTGAAAATCTACTGCCCAAAATGTGAAGATGTATATTATCTCCGATCCAAGTATCAAGACAGTATCCTTTTTTATTTCTTTCAAGTATTTCTTTTCTTTTTTGTTTTTTATAATTGCCATTTTACTTGTTTTGAGAACTAAATTAGTAATACTCTCATGTTGGACTATGGTGTATAAAATTGCCTTTTAGTGTGCCCATGCCCTAGCTTATGAGTCTCGATTTTGGCAGAGAAGTAAGTCTGTGTTCCCAAATGCCCTTCTGTGATGACGTTGAGCATGTAAGAAGTCACTTTTTTTTGTCATTTGTGCAGGTGGAATCGAACATTTCTCGACATTTATAGTTCTTCCTATTTCCTGTTACCAGACCATGGTTTCATTACTTTGTTTTACTGCTTTATTTTCTTGACATTACCAAAGATGTTGATGGAGCTTATTTCGGTACAACATTCCCACACCTATTTCTGGTGACATAAGGGCACCTAAAGCCTCAAAAGCCGACTAAAAACTACGTCCCAAGAGTTTTCGGCTTCAAGATCCACAAGCCCTGACGTGAACTATACACTGACCTGCAAACTGGAACTTGTACACTGAGTTCTATCGTGGGTGGGATGGTGGTGATTTTCACTCAGCCTGGTGCTCCTATCAAAGTCGGTGGAATCCCCAAAATGCAAGGTGAAGTGGGGATCCAAATGAAATGAAAAGGAACAAAGAAATGGTAAGATTGATTGATATGGCGATGAAATCTGCATTTTTTAAGGAGGTATAGAGGTTATTTGATAGTTGAATTCGGGATTAGGTTTCAACTAAGAATTTGATATCAACGCAGACCGGTAACTTGGTCGACGGATATGACCTTTTCAGTTAGTTGATAGATTAGATGACATGCCTTCTCTTGTTCATGGTTTATTGACTTCACATCAATTTATAATCTGAAATAAGAATCATCACATCTTCATTTGTGTTTCTTTTCTTGTCTAAACCAACAGCATGTAAGCCCACGTCTTTAGCAGCAAAAAGGCAATTGATTATAGAGTGTTCAAACGGTTAAGTTGGTTAGATTGATTTGATTTTATTTCGGTTTACTTGCCTACTAAAATAAAGGGTAAACTACATGGGAGACCACCGATCTTTGGGGTTGGTGCCGAAATGACCACTGATCTTTCAATTTTGTCAAAATAACCACTCAACTATTGATATGGTTCCAATATAGCCACCAGCCGTTAAAACCTAACGGAAAGATTGACGTGTCAGTTAACAGAAACTTGTATAATTACACATTTAGTCTTCGCGATTTTCACATTTAATCAATTTAGTCCTAGTTTCAATTTAATAAAATAAATTAATTATTTAATTAGGTGGTGACACGTGTCACTACCTTATTGGAGAGAAAAATCAAAGCATTACACAAATGTAGTTGGGGGGAATTAAACCACAGTCCCTTGGGTGTAGGGGAAAGCCTTTGCCACTGGCTAGACACATATTTATGACATGAAACACAAAATTTAATATATGAGTTATATGGTTGTTAATGCCATGAAAAAAGAATTAAATGTGATTTTAGGAGATTCGAACATGACACACTTATGATGCATACAAACATCTAACCCAAAATTTTATAAACCCTAAACCTAAAAATTTTATAGACCCTAAACCCTAAAAAATATGAACCCTAAACCCTAAAAATTTTATAGACCCTAAAAACTATAGTTAGTGCATGATTTAAAAAATCTCTAAACCCTAAACCCTCAAAAATATAGTTAGTGCACGATTTAAAAAATTTATAAACCCTAAATCCTAAAAATTTTATAAACCATAAAACTTATTAATTAAGCTAAAAATCATAAGACGTGCACTAACTATAATTTTTAGGGTTTAGGATTTAGGGTTTATAAAATTTTTATGGGTTAGGGTTTATAATTTTTTAAATCATGCACTAACTATAATTTTTAAGGTTTAGGATTAGGGTTTAGAGATTTTTTTAAATCATGCATTAACTATATTTTTTAGGGTATATGGTTTAGGTCTATAAAAAAGTTAAATCACGCGCTAACTATAATTTTAGGGTTTAGATTTTACATATTTTTAGGGTTTAGGAGTTCAGGGTTTATAAATTTTTTAGGTTTTAAGGTTTACGGTTTATAATTTTTTAGGGTTTAAGGTTTATAATTTTTAAATCATGTACTAACTACAATTTATAAGGTTTAGAGTTTAGAGATTTTTTAAATTATGCATTAACTATAATTTTTAGGGTTTAGAGTTTACATATTTTTAGTGTTTATAAAATTTTTAAGTTCTAGAGTGTATAGCTTTTAGGGTTTATAGACTTTTTAGGTTCTAGAGTGTATAGCTTTTAGGGTTTTAAATTTTTAGGGTTTAAGGTTTATAATTTTTAGGGTTTATGGTTTATAAATTTTTTAGGGTTAGGGTTTATAAATTTCTTAAATCGTGCACTAACTATATTTTTAGGGTTTAAGGTTTAGAGATTTTTAAATCATGCCCTAACTATAGTTTTTAAGATTTCTAAAATTTTTAGGGTTAGATGTTTTTATGTATCATAAGTGTCATGTTGGAATCCCCTAAAATCACATTTAATTCTTTTTTTCATAGCATTAACAACCATATAACTCATATATTAAATTTTGTGTTTTATGTCATAAATGTGTCTAACCCAATGGCAAAGGCTTTCCCCCTACACCCAAGGGATTGTCGGCTTGATTCTCCCCAACTATATTTGTGCAATGCTTTAATTTTTCTCTAATAAGGTGGTGACAATTAATTTAATTAAATAAAAATAAATAAAGTCCTTCAATAAGATGGTGACACGTGTCACCACCTAATTAAATAATTATTTTATTTTATTAAATTGAAACTAGGACTAAATTGATTAAATGTGAAAATCGCAGGGACTAAATGTGTAATTATACAAATTTTTGTTAACTGCCACGTCAGCCTCTCTGTTAGATTTTAACGGCTGGTGGCTATATTGGAACCATATCAATAGTTGAGTGGTCATTTTGACAAAATTGAAAGATCAGTGATCATTTCAACACCAACCCCAAAGATCGATAGTCTCCCGTATATTTTACCCTAAAATAAATATAAAACACTTGTATTAACAATAATAGCGGAGCATCAGTCACTGATCTATGCTAATTAAAAAAACTTTTCTAAAGTACTTGAATTTTAGGATGTGGAGGTCGAAAGACATCGAATCGCAAACTTGAAGTTGCTAGAGGTTGATTTAAGAAAGTTTTACCTTTCTCCGTATTAATTGCCCCCAAGGTGCTTCCGAGAACATCGGCAGCTAGCCCTGCTTCGACAAGACAGCCTGGCTCCTCTCCGCCATCAAGTATTATACGCCCGATATCACTCAGGGTAATTACATTTTCTACTATGATTTTCGCAAAGATACGACCAAGAAATTCCGCAACTTTTGGAGCATCATTTACTGCATCCTCCAATGTGCTGAGAACAGACTCAAACCTAAACCAAGAAAATTTCATAAAAATAATGACTTCAGAAGCCATGTCTGAAATAATTTGGATACTCTCAAGTCCGGAAAGAAGAAACAGGTACATATATATTGTTAAATGATTCCCATACCCTTTAACAAGTTGAACTTGGCTCAACACACCGACACGGGACCTTGAGAGATCGACAAGTAGCTTCGCCAAAAGATCTCGTTCCATGTCTTTTCTCTCAAAAGAGTCAGTTACCCAAAGGGCAATCATTGTCGGATGGAAGCTTTGAGACTGCAAATCTCTTATGCAGAAACCAATTCTTTCTCATCTCTAGCACTGAAAGAATTAAAACCAAAAAATGCTTACTACATGATAAAAGTAACCTTATAGGCTTATATTATCAAAGCTGGCCACCCAAAGGTTGTGTGAAACTCAAGCCCTGAGCCCCTGACCCTGATGCATCATTCCCTGAGGTGGCAATGGATGAGGCTGAAGACCTGGAACAAAAACTGGCTGCTGCACCACCTGAGGGCCATTTCCCAGTGGTAATGGCATATGCATGGGCATCTGCACTGAAGTAGCACTTACACCCTGAGACCGAATATGTGGAAGAGACCCACCAAATTGCATGGAAACCTGGGGCTGGTGATGAAATGGCATTTACAATGAAGCCATGGGCATATTAAGAAGAGCTGGCTTCTGTGTCTGGTTCACAGGGGGTCCAGAAGAGGCTTGTACATCTTTTTTGACCTTGGGCACCTGTGAGCCTCCCCAGAATTAGATTGGTCAGTTGCAACTGAATCCTTTCTTGGTAGCTGCTCCTTTGGAACAGGAGTGGACAAATTTGACACAAGTCTAAAAGAAGCATGGCGAGCCTGTAGGTAAACACTGTTATATAAATATAAAAATGAACAACTTCAAAACGATCAGTTAAAAAGCATCAAGATCATGAACATGACGGACCCCAAACATCTACTATTCATATTATACTTAGTTTCTACTGGGTATTATATCCCTTAGTATTAAAAAAGTAATCTGGGTGAGTGAGGAGGCATTTTATAGTATTCTGAAGTGTAACATTTCATCATTCTTAATGATTAAACTACATTTTTTTATGAAAAGAGACAAACCTGATCTCGTTTCTGCTCATCCAAATTTGGGGGTGCTGAGCTAGTTCGAGCTGGAACCTGATAAAAAGAAAAAGAAAATAAGATCTGCTGTTAGAAACAAGGTTTCAAATTGGCAGAAAATAAGATGGAACATGAACATGAATAGCAGGCTACCTGCATTCCATTCATGAACCCAGGACTTATGGAACAAAACTGTAAAGAGAATGCTTGGGATGCATCTCCTGGAACTAATACATAAAAACAGTGAAAAGTGTATAATTAGTAACATCAGCTTAAAGCTAGAAATGCTATCATGATAAACAAAATGCTACTCTACAAGTAAACTGAAGATCACCAAGTTTTCACCTAATTGAAGTAGCTTCATCCTATATGCTTAGAAGTTAGAACACCAAGCACGATAGAAACATACCCTTTGTGGAAGTTGAACGGACACCGCTGTCAGAACTCAATATGGTAGATTGAGAAGTAGGAGCCTTCGGAACAGCTCGGGCACTTCTCTGATTAGCAGGTGATTCAACGGGCTTGGCAGCACTGCTTGTAAGCGGTGTATCAGATGCCCCTATTAGCAAAAATGAACATGAATGTGAATAACATCAAGACAATCCTATTTTATTCGGTTACGAATCTAAAAAGGGAAACGAGGTTGAATAATACCTTGCAACTGGGGCTGTACAAGTGCACCATTTTGTATGTTACGGGTGGCGGAAGCATTACTAGACTCTGTAGAATTTACAGCCGGAGAATTCACCCTAGATTGCCCTCCTTGTGCATTGTTAGACTTCTTAAAACTATCATACCAGGATCAACCAACAGAAAGCGAATCATTAATCCTCAAAATCACACTGAAAACCCTAATCATAAAGGAACCGTAAACAAACTGGCAATTAAACGAAAAAAAAAAAGAAGCAAGCCCTGAAGCTTAAAGCATCATGATGTGTTCTCGTTACCTTCGACTGGAACCGGAAGATGAAGAAAGAGACGGTGAAGGGGCGGGTCCGCCGCTGGCGCCCTTACCGTAACCGCCAGAGGAGCTCCGCTGCTGATTAGAGCTGGCGGATCGTCCTGTTTTTCGGTATTGTTGCTCACTTTTATCCGACCTTGATTGATTGAAGGACATATATCCCACTATTGATTCCTCGTGTTTTCCTCTTTCCTTTTTTTTTTAAAAATCTCTGCATCCAAACAACAAATTCAAGGAAATTCAAAAAACAGTCACGGCATTATAACAAGACGGCAATGAGGATGGAAGAATTAGGGTTCGATCAGCAGAGGAGTGTGTACCTGTGTACACAAATGAGTGTGCAGAGAGAGAACATAGATTAAGCTTTCTTAACCTTTTGATAGAGAAGTGGGATTCGCCGATTCACACAGCAGCAAGAGAAGCAACAAAAATATTATGTAATATTGAAAGGAAACAATAATGTCGAGATCAATTGTCCTTAGTTGCTGATTTTCAAAATTGATAAGACTAAATTGTTCGTTTTTTAAAAAGATGATTAATTTTAATGGCTTAATTATAAAATAAGTGTCCAAATTATAATTATTTTTGACAATAAATGCTTAAAGTAATTTTTTGATCGATATAGATATTTAAAGTTTTATTTTTGACTAAAATATGTGCTTAAAATATTTTTAGCTGAAATAGGTATCTAAAGTTTTTTATTAAAAATATGTCAAAATAGATGCTCAATTGGGCAAAAAATAAAACTTTAGACATCTATTTCAGATAAAATATACTTTATGTACCTATTATAAAAGGGAGACGTAATTTGAGTACGTAGTTAAATTTTTTTAATATCAAAATTGAGAGAGACCTAAAGCAGTCCTTTTACCCATTTAAATTAAAATAAACTTTTAATGTCTAGATCAATAATCTTCTATTGTCGAAGTTCAAAAAATTTCGAATTGATACGCAAACTGTATAAAAATTATTTTAAACAATCATACATATTTACACTATACAATTTAGATTCTAAATTCCTAGCTCTAAATTCTAAAAACCAAATCCTAAATTCTTAAAACTAAACGCTAACTTCTAAACATTAACATTAAATTCTAAAACCTGAACCCTTCTTAACTTTGTAAAAAAAACTTTAAACTCTAAACTAAACTTATATCCCATAAAATTGAATGGCTTGTATAAACTAAAATTTACTATAAAAAAAAATTTTCCTTTCGAAAGTAATGATAGGTTTTAAATGGTTCTCTTTTTAAAGGTTTAATTTATTCAATTTCAAAATTGAGAGGATCTAAAATGTACTTTTACCAGTCAAAATTATGTAACATTTGAGGAAAACATTCGAGATCAATTGTCCTAATTTATTTATTTTCAAAATTAAAAGGGCTATATTGTTTTTTAAAGGGGCCAATTTATATAATTTTAATGATTGAAGACACAAATGAAACTATTCCGATTTTGAAAGGTTTTCACGAACCAGTTCATGTTAATTTCTTTTAGAAGATTGATCAAAATATTTTTTTAAAAAAAGTTTAAATGTGATTATAAGATAATATATGTTTATATATATTCTTAACTCTTTGATAATGAGTATACACTTTCTAGACAAAGTGATTTAAACCTGCGTCTCATAGGATAAACATTATCTGCTTTTCTACCAGATAAACTACAAAGTTACTCAATTATAAAGATTACATTCAGGTCACTCAATTATGAGTAAAATTATATTTGGGTCACACAATTATTAAAAATTACATTTAGGTCACTCAATTATGGGTAAAGTTACATTTAGATCACCTTTATATATAAAAAAAGTATATCAATTTAGCCATTTTTTATTCTAAATCACTCGTATACTCTTGTTAAAACTAGAGTACTTCATTTGAAATTATTATTAATCTAATATAAAAATTGATATATTTTTTAAATATAAAGGGTGACCTAAATGTAACTTTACCCATAATTGAGTGACATAAATGTAACTTTTAATAATTGAGTGACTTAAATATAACTTTTAATAATTGAGTGACTTAAATATAACCTTAATCATAATTGAGTGGCCTTTGTTGAAGTTTACCCTTTTGTGATAGAGGAATGGAGATCGGGTTTCTGATTTGTATATCCGATGAGATCAGGTTCGTCACAAATAATCCTCGACTATAATTGTTGTCTAAAGATTTCATTATATACATTTAAAATTTAAAAAAAATCCGGATAAAATCACATTTCATTTATATAAATAACAATTTACACTGTCAGTTTGACTTTTAGGACATAGGTGTTTTTATTTTAACTTTA
>JAGYYJ010000288.1:0-28237 GCA_019671005.1 Hibiscus mutabilis | reverse complement strand
AAAAGATGAGTTCACTTTCTTATTATTATTGGATATAATAACATATTTAGTCCTTAACCTTTACGTATTTAGGTAACAGGATTAAATTGAGGTAAACAGATATTTGAGCTCACTTTCTTATTTTATTAGATATAATAACATATTTACTCTTAAATATTTAGTCCTTAATCTTTACGTATTTAGGTAACAGGATTAAATTGAGGTAAACAGATATTTACTCTTCAATATTTATATATTTGTTCATTTGATCTTAAATGTTTTTTTTAAATCAATAAATCAAGTTCTCAACAATTATATATATACATATATATATATATATATATATTATATTTATATGGTGTAAAACTCATTTAGTTTTACACTAATCTATTTCATTCTTATTTTTTTTTGAAATAGATGAGATTAAACATTCTTATTTTTTTTGAAAACTTTTTTATTTTTAACTTTTCATCTCATTCATCTATTTCACTCATCTAATGATTATGAATTAGTGTAAAAATAAATGAGATTTACACCATATAAGTGGATCATATATATATATATGAGGAGGCTATAGCTATTACACTAAAGATCTCTCATTCGGAGATAAGGGGACCAGAAACATCTTTTTGAAGTAGATCCTGTAATTCAGTCGGTGGTGCATCGAGGATATGAATCTCCCTTTGTGAACCAGTATTAAGTTTTGTCGTGAAATCCGCATCTATGTTGACTTTTCTACGAATGTGGACAAAATGAACGGTCCAAGCATTACTAAGTAAAATAGCAATGGATCTTACCAAAGAATGAGGGTGAGGGATTAGAGAGTGTTGTAAACGTATCACCATTATCAACTTGCACTATTAGCTGATCAAAACCACGGTCCCAAGCTAGGCGAAGCCCGTCCAGAATATTTCATAGTTCGGATTGAAGAACATTAGATTTTCCAATGGACTTGGAAAAGGAAAGAATGTGAGTCTCTTCATGAGCTCTCATTACACCTCCGATAGAGCCGTCACCAAACAATTTAGACAACGCCCTATCGGTGTTAAGGCATGTCCAACTTGAGGGTGCTGGCTGCCATTGTATCATTTCAAATACAGGGGTGTGAATGTCAGGCTTATTCGCGGATTCGTAGAGTTTCGCCCAATGGACGCCTACACTAAATAGACGGCGCATCCATAAATATGGCCTGAAAAATAAAAGTATTCCGAGTTTCCAATACATCCAAATGGTTTTGATACAATAAGGACTTAATTATAAACAAATAAATTTTTAAGGTACTTGAAATTACTCGCAATTAATAAGCATTTGAACTAAAATATTTTTCTACGTTAAATATTTTTTAAGTGTTTTGGTACTCAAACAAGCTATTCTGGTAAGTGAGTATTGGTACAGCTATATGCACACCGGTACGAGTTTCCAGCATTAAAAACGGTTTTATTTTAAACGGCATCTAGGTATTGGTACGACTACATTCGTACTGGTACGACCTTTCAACATTGTAAATTCAAATGATAAATTAAGTACTGGTACGACCTTTGGCGTACCTGTACAAGATTTAAATATTTTAAAGACTTGTCAATTTTAAGAGCGAAACTTTTTAATTTGAACTGAGTACCGATACGCTAAATTCTCAATGTTTTCAGAGGATTCCAATGAGTAAATTCAATACCGGTACCCCTTATATTTTTACCAGTCCGTATCGATACGAAAGTCTATGTACCTGTACCCCTTTCTTGTAACGGCTATTTCCTCTTTTAGTATGTACCGATACAGAGATCCGTGTACCGAACCCACTGACGAGTGTGTAAATAATCTATTTTAATTGCCTTCTTTACTTGTCTTTTACGTGTTTTCAAGCTCATATTGTTGCATTTAGGATAGATTGTATATAGTTTGCATGTAGATAGGGAGTTACATCGTCTTTGCTTTAATGTTATATATTTTTAGTGCTTTTCACGGGAAATGTGGTGTTTTGTGGTGCATGTGCAGGATGGTGGAGGATGCTGAAGGAGTGTTGGAGCAAATGAGTAGCAGATCTCATGGCTAGAGTTGACGAGGCATAAAGATTTGGAGATGAACCTACTTTTGCCCACGTGGACTTTCTCCCTAATACAAAACATTAAATATAGCAGGAAATCAATGGCTTTCTTTAACGAAGCCGCGCGCACTTCAGGGCCCTTAAACCCTAGTTTCACCGCCTGTATAAAGGAGACTTGGATGCCAATTCAAAGAGAGCACGATTATAGACAAATCTTAGTCAGAAGCTTACGGAGAACCACTAGAGTGAAAGCTAGAGAAATCTCTTCATGACAAAAGCCATCGAGAGAGGCTGACGGAGTGGGAGACCTGCAACAACAGTTGGATGGCACAAAGGGAGTTTGTCGAGGACGATCAGCTCTTTTCTTTTCCTTGCTTGATAAACTCCCATACTTTAATATTTTTACTATGGATGTTTTAGGCTCAAACATGAGCTAAATACTTTAGTTGGGATTATTGTTTCTCAGGATTTTATATTTTGATTATTCTATTTTGATGCTATAGTTGTTTTCCCTTTATCTATTATGTTCATCGTTCTTCATGCGCAGTTATTGCAAGAGCTATTGAGAGAGGCCTTTTAACTATTGATCAGTGGCATAATATCGAGAGAGTTAGGCTATACAAACATGAACAGTGGGACTAACCTATTAACTTAGTCTTAAATTGGCTTAGACATAAGTTTAGGGTTTCTATGACTAAAAGAGAGTTCTTTAACAAATAATATAGTTGTTAGGGTTCACACAGACATGTATTACCTTAGCTTCAATATCATTAACTTCTAGGCATCGTGAGAGTTAAAAGTTCCTTAAAAATCCTATCTAGTAGATAAAGAACTTAATAGTTTATGCAGACATGTATTGCCAATTTCTATAGCATTCAAATAAGTAATCAAGCATATATCCTTAGCAATAATCTCAGCTTCCATAATTATATGTTATTTACCGCAACATTTGTTCGTCTTAATCATTGCTTTCTTTAGTTTAATTGCTTTTAGTTTTGATAAACCGACACCATCCAATACTTACAAACACATTCTTAAGTTCAATAACTTCGTAGTTATTGATCCAATCCTCGTGGGTTTGACACTCTACTTATCACTTTATTAATTGATTCGACGAGTATACTTGCTCTAAAGTGCATCACTATTCGATAAGCATCAAGTTTTTGGCGTCGTAGCCGGGGGTTGGCAATTGATAACTACGTTGTAATTGCACTTCGGATTTTATTTTATCTGCATTTAATTTTTGTTTTTGTTTTTACGTTTTTCTCAAGTACTGTTAACTCCTCAAAAGTATTGCTTTTCATATATATATATATTGCTATGCTTTTGCCTGACTTTGAGTACATATTTGTTCATTTAGCTAGTAGAATCATGCATTTGCATTACGGAGTTAAGGAATGCTCCTCAAAATGTGCATTTCTAAGTTTGGATAGTAAATATTTGCTAAGGGAATTAAAGGATACTTGATACATATTGCTTGCACTTCATGCACACTTGATGACCCTAGGCTAGCGTTATATTGCTGCACTTGAATTTATTGATCTGCTTGGCATTAATGCTCTGGATATCCGAGGAAAAAACTAGGATTATAATCTGCTTTCTAGCTTGTGTTGTTAATCAGGAGAACTTTGCCGAGGTATTTTTCTTTATTTTTCTTTTTTTAATCTTTTAGTTGCATTACTTGACGACAAGCAATGAGCTAGGTTTGAGGGAGTGTTAACTCCTCAAAATTACTACTTTTCATATATATTGCTATGCTTTTGCTTGTCTTTGAGCACATATTTGTGCATTTAGCTAGTAGAATCATGGATTTGCATTAAGGAGTTAAGGAATGCTTCTTTTTCCAAAGTGAAGGGGTATTTTCCTTGTTGTGGGAGGACAAGAGCAGGTTTGGTAGAGCAGAACTGTAATACCCCAAAATTTACTAAGTTGATTACGAGTCATTTAGTACTAAGATAATAGCTTAAAAGCTAACTTAATGACTAAAATGACAAAAATACGAAAGTTGCGATTTCTTTAATTATGGGTTTTGGAAAGGAAATTTCTAAGGTTTAAAGGTCTCATGTGATAGATAGTGAATTGAATAAGGTATTCTTAAAGTTTGGTTGAATTCCAAGGAAAATTGGAATGATGGAGTCAAAGAGCTAACAAAACAATACAACCACGTTTGTCAAAGTTCTTTGACAAAAATCATAAGGTTAAAGAAACGACTTGAGAGAAATAAGAAGAAAAATATGAGAAAATAGTTTCCTTGCCTTTTGGAACTAAGTACGTATTGAAAAATTCGAGGACGAATTTTCTTAAGGGGATAGAATTGTAATACCCCAAAATTTTCTAAGTTGATTAAGAGTCATTTAGTACTATGATAATAGCTTAAAAGCTAACTTAGTGACTAAAATGACAAAAATACAAAAGTTGCGATTTCTTTAATTATGGGTTTTGGAAAGGAAATTCCTAAGGTTTAAAGGTCTCATGTGATAGATAGTGAATTGAATAAGGTATTCTTAAAGTTTGGTTGAATTCCAAGGAAAATTGGAATGAGAATTGAAGTTTAAAAAGGTAGTGACCAAAATGTAAATTATGAAAATTTTATGGATAAAGTATAAACTTTGGAAAATTTGGGAACTAAAGTTGTAATTTCCCAAAAGTTAAGGGTTTTTATTTCATAAATAAACAGATCACCTAAGGGTGTGAATCGATTGCAGAATTATTGGTTCGATCTGATACTTCGATTATGGGGGAAAATAGCAATTAAAGTTTAAGTGGAATTCGGATACCCGAACCGAACTGGAAAATTTTTAAAATTTGCCATATGATAGAGAAAGTTTATAAAAGTCATTTCCAAGTGTTGGAAATATTTTTAGTTCAATTCAAGATGAATCCTACAGTTTATTTCTGAGTAAAGGATTATTTATCAGTATATTGGATCAAAAGGAAATTTTGGAGACTGATCCAAAAGCTATGGAAAAGTCATAAAATTTTATTTTAAGAATATTTTATTATGGTTGGTTGAACTCTAACTAGATTTAGTTAGATTGTAATGGAATGGCAATTTGGAAACAAACTAGTAAATAAAGACTAGTTGGAGGGCAAATTGGTCATTTGGTCCCAATGACAATTTTGAAATATTTAAAAAGTTATAAGGGCAATTTTGGAAAGAGAAAATGGAAGATTAAATCTTGGCTCTTGATTGATGATAAAATCAATCTCAACCATTGGATAAAAAGGGCAAAATTGTAATTTCACTATTAAATGAATTTAATATTCATTTAATAGATATATGTGTAAAATAATGGTGAAAAGATGAAGATTTTGTTCATCTTTTCCAGAAACAAATGTGAGGGCTAGGGAAAGAAAGAGAAATTTTTTTTCAAGCTCGATTCAAGCCCCGAAACTCGGTTTTCAGGTAATCTTTTCAACTACAAAGTTGTTCTACCCTTCAAGCCCTCTCTTTTGATATCAATAATTCATGGAATCCATGCTTGATTTATGAGAATTTACATGATAAAGAAATTAGGGTTTATGGATCAAATTGGGGCTTTTGAGATTTTATGATTCCATGATTGAATTCAAGTTGAAATCAAGCTAGTATGATGTTAAAATCATGATATTGAGTTGGGATTTAAGTTTTACATGTTTTAATTATTATGAAGATGATTAGGGTTTATGGATTCAAGTTTAAGTTAGGGTTTGTGATGTTGAAATAATGATCTAGTAAGCTTGAATTGTTGTTTGGAAGCAAAACCCTAAGTTAAATTGTGTATGGACCATTTCGACAACTTGAAAAGTTGAAGGACCAAATATGAATTTTTATAATTTGGAGTGTATTTATGTTATTAATGATGTTAGAGATAAGAAAATGAAGTTAGAATGCTAAATTGATGTTGAATTGAATTAGTGACCATTTTGACAAATTGTCAAAGTTAAGTGACCAAATCGAAATTGAAGTTTTGTACAGGGTTAAATCTGATTTTTAGTTTTAATGATGGAATTAAGGTAGTAATGTTGAATTGAGGACTAAATTGCAAAGTTAAGAAGCATGAATCCTTATCTTTGCATTTTAGTGACTGTTTCGGTAAATAAGGAAAATTAGAGAGAATTATTGTGAATAATTATTTGGTGAAGAATGTGTTGAGTTGGTGGTTTAAAGCTAGTGATTGGACTAAATTGAAAAGTAGAGAAATAAGGAGAAGTTAGTATAAAAGTTGAAGTTGTTTATGGAAGCTGTGTAGAAAAACTGGTTTATGGCAGTAGATTTGAAAATTCACCATAAATTCTACAAAAATGGTTAGAAGGTGAATTTTATACCGATCTAAAGATTTGTTCATCTAGTTTAGTTTCCAACAAACGAAAACTGATTTCGAGTTCCGAGTAAAAAGATATGAATTTTTAAATGGTGAAAGGTCAGAAAACAGTATAGCAGGCTGTTCCAAAATTCAATACTGGAAATTGACTTTGAAAATTCGCCATAAATCGTACAAGTTGAATTTGAGCTATTAATTTATATGGTTGAAAAGCTTATTGAATCTAGTTTCTTTCAGAACAAATGGAATTGAATTCTGAGTTGTAGATTATTTTATAGAAATATTTCTTTGGAGGTACTACAAACTGCTAGAAAATGAGAATTGATACACTTTGTATCTAAGGTTGATTAGTAAGCTTGAAAAGGGTGGTTAATGGAAGTTCAAATTGGTCACTAAGGACCATAATAAGTTTTTGAACAATACAAGTAAGAGAAGAAAATGTTTGGAGATTTTATATTCAAATGATTATATTGGACAATATGTCTAAGATATTGTTAGATTGAGATCTAACAAATATTTTACTTATTTGAATTATGAAGTTAAGTTCGATTCAAGCGAGGTTCGAGGTACGATGAAGGAAAGGATCAAAGAGGACTTAGTCAGGCATACTAATAAATGGCCCAGGTGAGTGCAATGCATACATAACATTATACATGGATGTTTCATACATCACCAGTAGGACTTGCGATGAGTCTACCTGGTTTATATATTGTCATGATAATTATGTCATTGATCATATATTTGACATATTTTAAATATGTCAAAGGTTGAAAATAAATGCATTGATTACTAGTTATTGATGATGGTATAATATGAATGTTATTTTGGTTATGAACTGTTAAATGTTGATATATATTGATATATGTTGCCATTGATGACTTAAATGATGAAATAAAGCTCAATGTATGATATAGAGGTTCGATGGTATAGTTGGATATCCATAGGGTCATAAACAACTGTATAAATATTCTAAGCACTTCGGTGCAATATTCATAAATACTCATTGAAGGTATACTTATGCAAGGTTCGGGTATACGAAAAACACTTAAGGTGTTAAGCACTGCAATGCAATTTTATTAATACTCAATGAGGGTATACTCATGCAAGGTTTGGGTATGCGGAAGCACTTAGGGTGCTAAGCACTACGGTGCAAATAATATACATACTCAAGAAAGGTTGGGTATGGGGGGATGACTCGTGTACATAGAAACTCTTAATTCGATACCTTGGGCTAAATAAATTGAAAAGAATAAAAAAACAGGAAGATAAGCTTGAAAGCTTGTAGATAGAAATGGAATGAGGTATTGGTGAGCATTGAAAGCTTACGGGTGGAAATGGCAACGACATTGGTAAGATCTAATCTTATCACTTTGATATACATATTTATTTATGTTAACGAGCATGTAATGGTAAGGTGATCATATGCATTGTTAATCATTAATATTGATATTATGACAATTGCACTTGAATTCGAATTATTGCCTCACTAAGTAAATACTTAGCGTGTAACTGTTTTACACGTAGGAAAAAAGAAATGGTTGGAGTAAGGAGCATATATGGACATCATCAATCAATAACAGGTACATCAGTATCAGTAAGATATCTTTTGATACTGTTTGATATTTACTAGTTGGCATGTATATTAAAATGGCATGCCTGCTCTGATAGAATTTGTATTTTATTTGGTATCTTGATAAATTTTAAATTAGACAGTTTTTAGGCAGTTTTACTAATTATATAAAGAAAAATTAAATTGATAAGTTGCTGCCTGAAAATAAACTCGATTTGATGAGGAAAACATTATGTTTAAACTTTACGTGATTAACTAGATTTGTAATTAAAAACTAAATATATTGTAATATTTTTAAAGAAACAAAATTTTACCGAATTACAAATGTAGAGGGTTTTACGAATGTTTTGTGATACCTCTAACTCGTATTCAGTGATGGATACGGGAAATGGGTGTTACAAGAACATGATAGAAACAGTTGGCAGAAAACAAAAGAAGCAGAATAGAAATGCTGAGAGCCATTGGCAAAAGTAGGACGGGGATTGCCAAGCTCAGTTGGCAAAAAAGGATGGCCGATGTCTGGTTAGTTAGCCGTTGGTCAAAGATCCAGTTAACCCTAAATTCAAACAAGAGGATAAGAAGATAACACGCTTATCTCAAGTGCGTAACCAACTTTCAAATTCCAACCCAATCTAGGGTTTCCATGAGTATCTATTTATAGGAAGCCCAACGATGAACCTAGAGATCGGTTAAGGAGGTTGCAGCGTGGTAAAGAAAGAGGGCAAACTATGGTTCGACCAAGCTAAGACCGAGAGCTCTGGATCCATTAAAGGGTTGTATCGACGGATCTCCTTCTTTGCCCATTTTTCTTAGTTTTAGTTATGTTTTAATGATGGTGTTATTTGAAAACGATGATGTGTTGATGGTTCCCCTAGCCATGAACTAATTATTTTAAGTTGGCTGGGGATGCTTTTGCAATGAACGCTTAGCTATTTTTTAGTTTTTAATAATTGAATGGTTTGGCATTTTTGTCTATCCTGCTAGTACGTAATTTTCCTAAATTGTTTGCCATATGACAATTGGCATTGCATGCATATTATCCCTTAATATCTTAATAGACTCAAGAGATAACGATTAATTGCCAGGTACTAAGGTGAAAAACTTCGACAAAAGATGTTCAAGTAGATGAGCTTACTTTGGAAGTGAATCTACCCCTTAAGAGTAAATATTAAAACTTTGCCAAGTTAATCATTAAAAAACATTGCTATAGACATACAAGAGTTAATCGTAATTAACTTAGGGTATTGCTATCGATAGAGGCAATACTAACCTCAAAATCTGCTCTGCAATAAAACAAAGACTGGAAGTTATTAAATGTTGTCTTTGCTATAGTAAAATCCATACATCCCTTGCCAACTCCCACCATCCATTTTAATACATTTGTTTGCCAATCTACCTAAACTTTTACTTTCTTTTCCTTAGTCATTTTTCTTAAATCTAAAACCCAATCCAAACTCATTTGTTTCATTTCAAAAGCAATTATTGTGGCATTGAGTTCCTGGATAATCTTTGTGCATACGATACTCAGCTTGCTACTGTATTACTTGCTCACTGTGTATACTTGCAAGCAAAAAGGCCTAAACTTGGCATTATTTTACTGACATATTTACACTACTTCATCAATTATTTGCCAAGCATTTTTCAGTCGACAGATGTGTTCCAGTGCATGACTAGAAGTTTCACCTTGGATGTTATTGTAACACCCTAACCAGTATTTTATACTAAATACTAATTAGAGTATCACATATTTTTTTCAAAAATCATTTTACCGAATTTTTACCTTATCAATTTAGGTCTGAATTCAGGCAGTAATATAACAATTCTGTTCTATAATGTATAAAGAATGTATTTGTTTAAAACTGCCTAAAACAAAAATTTACTCGGTTGCTCAATTTGTTTCTATTTGATTATTACCCAATTTTTAATATAATGAAACTACTCGTCTTTTTTCTTTAAACATAAACTAGTCTAGAAATTAATACAAACCATATGTAACTAGTACATAACCGATAAATTTTAACATATACATGCCACCTAGAAATATCAAACACATCAAAAGATGATATTACTGATACCGTTTTTATAATCCAGATAAATGGAATGCCTGCTCCTTACTCTGATTTCTCCTTTTTACCTATGCGTGAAAACCATCACACGCTAAGAATATACTTAGTGAGGCAACAATAATAACCAATGCAATTAACATAACAATCATAATAATAACATGTAAACGTTTTTATGCATTTAAATCACTAGATATGAATTACCATAATGTTAATCATATATAAATATGATATACCCGGATATAAAAAAATATTCTTTTCAATATACTTGCCAAAATTTCTAGAGTATATAAACTCTTTAACCCTTTTACCAAATATTTTCCGATTTCATAAAACCTGAATTCTTAGTCCGATTTCACAGCCCAAATATAGACCTATGAGGACCCTGGATACACGAGTCTAATATGCACCGAAGTGCTTCCCGCACATTTTTAAGGTTGTGCTTACCATAATACCCGCACATTTATAAGGTTGTGCTTACCATACACTAAGTGTCCTCTATGTACTCTATAGTGCTATCCCGGTTATGCAGCGTGCTGCTGGACTCTATGGCATGCCAACTATATCCTGTCCCTCAATTGACTCATTTGGGCATTATTTCCGTATTTAATCCATTCATGGCAATGTATATCAATTTAAATTACATTGAGCAGTTCATACCCGAAATAACATTTATAACATATCACATCAATAGCTAGTGATCAATGCATTTGTTTTCACCCTTTGACATATTTAAAATATGTCAAATATATGATCATTGACGTAAATATCATGCCAATATAGAAACCCAGTAGACTTTATCGCAAGTCTTACCATCGATGTATAAAACATCTATGCATAATGTTATGTATGCATTGCACTCACCTGATGCCTCACTAGAAATTACTGTCGATTTAACCTTAATCTCAAACCTTTTCCTTGTCTTTAGAAATGCTCGTAGTACAATCTTGATCACGATCACGATCTTAAGAGGTTTCGAACAAGGCTGGAAAATGGATGAAAAATCTTGAGTTTTCTATTCCTTTTAATTTAGCCATTTGTCTTAATATAATTAAAATGAATTTTAAATTCATTTTAATGTCTAATGTCCCTTTTACCCTTCAAATCCAAAGCTCCATATCAAGCCACATGTTTACCTACCAATCCAAGGGTCCAAAACAATCCAAGGAGTTAGTGATTACCAACTTTGCCCTTGGAATTTCCCAAAATTACCATCTTGCCATTTTTATCCAACGGTTCATATTTAACATGGAAACTTACTTTAAATCCAATGGTCCATGTTAAATCCTACCATTTTAAAACATGGAAATGACGATTTTAACCTTGCTTTATCATCCTTTAAAATATCTTAAATTTTTGATTTGATTCGATCATCCGAATATTTTTCTAAACTTTATCGCTTAATAGCAAAAAATACAAGCTCCGTACGAAAAATATGAGTAACACGAAAACGCCATTCTTGGGGGTGCAATATTCATTTACAGGACTAAATACATAACTTCTAAAAATTACAATTTAGTCCCTGAACTTTTCAAAGTTTACACTTTGACCACCAAACTTTCAAAACTTTCATTCACTAACAAAAAATTTTGGGATATTACAATTCTCCCCCTTAAGAAAATTCGTCCTCAAATTTTTCTTACTTACTTGGTTCCAAAAAGGTACGGATATTGCTTTTTCATTATTTCTTTTGTCTCCCAAGTAGCTTCCTCTACCTTGTGATTTCTCCACAGGACTTTAACTAGAGGAATCTTCTTGTTCCTTAATTGCTTTTCTTCTCGAGCTAAAATTCTCACAGGTTCTTCATCATAGGTCAAATCCGATTGAACTTCGACTTCTTCTGGCGTAATAACATGGGAAGGATCTGATCGATATCTTCGAAGCATGGAAACATGAAATACATCATGAACCTTACTCAATTTCGGTGGTAAAGCTAGTTGATATGCCACTAGACCAACCCTTTGTAAAATTTCATAAGGACCAATATATCTTGGACTAAGCTTTCCCTTCCGTCCAAAGCGTAATACATTTTCCATGGTGAAACCTTTAAGAATACTTTATCTCCAACCTCGAACTAAATATCCTTTCTTTTAAGATCTGAATACGACTTTTTTCTGTCTGTAGCGGCCTTGAGATTATCCGAATTATCCTTACCTTATTCTCTATTTCTTGAACAAGATCTGGTCTGATGATCTTTCGACCCTCCAACTCGAACCAATTCAACGATGTTCGACATTTTCTACCATATAATGCCTCATAAGGTGCCATCCTTATACTTGATTTATAACTGTTGTTATAAGCAAATTCAGCTAATGGAAGATATTTTTTTCCCACGAACCTGCAAAATTAATTACACATGCTCTGAGCATATCTTCAAGAATTTGGATAGTCCTTTCCGACTATACATCAGTTTGGCGATGAAAAGCAGTGCTAAAATGTAACCGAGTTCCTGATGCCTCATGCAAAGCACTCCAAAACCTTAAGGTGAATCTTGGATCTCTATCAGAAATGATAGACATAGGAACTCCATGCAATCTAACAATCTCCTTAATATATAATTCCGCCAACTTGTTCAAAGAGTAGTCTGTTCGAACTGGTATGAAACGTGCCTTCTTTGTCAAACGATCCACAATCACCCAAATCGAATCCTTATACTCGGTGTCAAAGGTAGACCTGTTACAAAATCCATTATAACTTTTTCCCATTTCCACTGCGGAATTGAGATCGGTTGGAGCAACCCTGATGGAACTTGATGCTCTGCCTTCACTTGTTGACATGTTAAACATTTAGCAATGAACTCTGAGATAGCTCGTTTCATGCCTGGCCACCAAAAATGACTTTTTACATCTTGATACATTTTGTTGCCTCCCAGATGCATAGTTAAGGGATTTAAATAAGCCTCTGAAAGTATTTCCCTCTTTAACTCCTCATCTTTAGGAATATAAACACGTCCCCTGTAGTATAGGCATCCATTTGATTTTACTTCAAAATCCTTAAATTCACCTTGCTCCACTTGTTTCTTCTTTTCCAAGCATTCTTTATCTTTTGCTTGCAACTCTTTAATCTTTCTATCAAAGTAGACTTGATCTAAAGTTCAGCCATTAATGCTATATTTTCCTAAAATCTTAGTTGAGCATTCAACATTCTTAAAGCAGAAAATGTCTTTCGGCTCAGTGCATCTGCTACCACATTAGCCCTTCCCGGATGGTAATCAATGATTACATCATAGTATTTAATCAATTCTATCCATCTTCTTTGCCTCAAGTTAAGCTCCTTTTGAGACAACAAATATTTCAAACTTTTATGATCTGTAAAAATGTAGCACTTTTCACCATATAAATAGTGACACCAAATCTTTAAAGCAAACACCACCGCAACCAACTCTAAATCATGAGTATGATAATTCCTCTCATGAGTTTTGATTTGTCGAGAAGCATACGCTACAACTTTTCCCTCCTGTATCAATACACACCCCAAACCATTATAGGATGCATCACTATATATAGTGAAACCTTTTCCGAATTCTGGTTGTACTAAGACTAAAGCTTCTGTTAATATCTTCTTTAATTTGTCAAAGCTTTCTTGACACTTTTCTATCCAAACGAATGGCACATCCTTCCTTAGTAGCTTAGTTATTGGAGCGGCAATCATAGAAAAATCTTTCACAAACCCCCGGTAATAACCAGCTAATCCCAAGAAACTTCTCACTTCAGAGATATTTTGCAGAACCATCCATTCGAGTATTGCTTGAACCTTCTTAGGATCAACTCGAATTCCTTCCTCAGAAACTATGTGTCCAAGAAAAACTACTTCAGACAGCCAGAATTCACACTTGGATAGCTTTGCATATAACTTCTTTTCTCGGAGGATCTGAAGAACTACTCGCAGATGAGTATCGTGATCCTCTTTGGTTTTTGAATAAACCAATATATCATCTATAAATACCACCACAAACTGATCCAAATATGGCTGGAATATCCGATTCATCAAATCTATAAAAGCTGCCAGTGCATTTGTAAGTCCAAAAGGCATTACTACAAACTCATAATGCCCATATATAGTTTTGAAGGCTGTCTTCAGAATATCAACTTCTTGATCTTCAATTGATGATACTCCGATCGAAGATCAATTTTAAAAAACACTGATGCTCCTTTAAGTTGATCAAAGAGGTCATCGATCCTTGGTAAAAGATATTTATTTTTCACCGTCACTTTATTAAGTTGACGGTAATCCACATATAACCTCATTGATCCATCCTTCTTTTTCACAAATAAGACAGGAGCTCCCCAAGGTGATATGCTTGGTCGAATGAAGCCTTTATTCAATAATTCTTGCAATTGGAGCCTTCAACTCTTTGAGCTCTACAAGATCCATTCTATAAGGTGCTATTGATATTGGTGTTGTTCTAGGAAGCACATCATTACCAAATTCCACCTCGCGATTCGGAGGTAATCTCGGTAATTTATCCGCAAAAATATCTGGGCATTCCCGCACTGTGGGTATATTTTCCAGATCTATCTTTGTTTCCGGAGCATTTATCACATGAGCTAAATAAGCTTCATACTCACATGATAATAACTTTTCAACAGATACGGCTGTAATCTCATGGTTCAAATAATTTCGCCTTTCTCCTTCAAATACTATTTTCGAACCATTTGGTCCTTTTAAGACTACCCTTTTTAATCGGCATTCAACCATAGTGTCATATGCCTATAGCCAATCCATTCCAAGAATAACTTCGAATTCTTGGAAAGGCAATTCCATAAGATTGGCTGGAAACTCTCTTCCTTGAATCTTTATAGGACAATTTTTACATATTTGAACTACTTTGGCGCTCTGTCCTAGAGGATTAATAGCAACTACCTCACTCGCAATTGGTTCTACTGGTATATTTCTTTCAAGCACTACTTTAGAACTAATATATGAATGGGTAGAGCCTGGATCAATTAATAAAAATATAGATTTGCCAAAGAGTTTGATCGTACCTGCTACGATCTTTGAATCATCTCGATCATGAGCAGTCTTGATATTGTATACCAGAGCAGTACCCTTGTCTTCTCGACCAGATGTGGACATAGATCCTTCTGGTTTGCCACCTTGGTTTCCTCTGTTTTTCTGAGCGCTGAAACTGATCGGTTAGAATGAAGCTTTGGACACTCCATTTTGAAATGACCAGCTTGACCACAATAATATCATTCTTTACCAGCAAACCAGTATTGACCAGAATGCCTCTTTCCACAAAGTTTACATTTTGGTGGAGGACGAAATCTAGAACCCTGGGTACCCGCAGAAATAGTTTGAGCTTATTTAAATTTCCCTCTTGAAAACCCCTTTTTAGCATAAGAAGCTGATGATACTTGGCTCTGCTGTGTAAAACCTTTACTGTGTTTGAATGACGACGTAGCAAAAGAGCTTCCTGGTCTTTTTCCTGACTGGATCTGTTTTTCCGCTTTCTCTTCAAGATCCACTTTCTCTATAGCCTTTGCTCGATTCACTGCTTCTTGGAAAGTGGTAAAGTTGCGGGAAACCAACACCCTTTTATACTGAGGGTCCAACCCAAATATGAATTTATCAATCTTGAATTTTTTAGTAGGAAGAAACTATTTTGCGAACCGGCTCAATCTATTGAATTCACATTCATATTCATAGACTATCCTGCCATATTGCTTCAAATCCAACAACTGCCGCCTCATTTCTTCAATGAATAAGTCTCCAATATACTTCTCTTTGAACTCCTTCAGAAAGAACTCCCAGGTAATCTGTTCTGGCAGAACTCGCGCAGTAACTAGATTCCACCACACGCTTGCTTGCTCCATTAGAAGGGATACTACACCTTTTAGCTTTCCTTGATCATCACAAGGAATTCTACTCAACATAATTTTGATATCATTCAACCAGTAGTCAACAACCATGGGACCAGCATCAGTATCACCTTTAAATTCTGGTGCTTTCATCTTTCTTAACTCTTTTGGAACTGATACTGCTGCTCTCCGATTTATAATAGCATCTAATGCTCGAAGAAATAAGCCTTGGTCTTGAATAGGCATATTTCTCGGTTCCTGAGCTACTGGCTCCACATTCTGCTACCCCTAAGGTGGATTTTGATTCACCTCATTACTTCCGCTTTGAGCAGGCATATCCTGCTCAAATGCCCGATGAGATCCCCGATGATTTGACATCTGTTAATGTCACAATCATTCTTTATAAGTAAGGAGTAACTACATTAATCACTAGGCATCCAATTATATTCATACAAATATCAGTAATCTTGACATCCTAGTGGCATGTATATAACTCCAACTATCTATATACTCGGTTTATATCCAGAACCGGCTAAACCTATAGCTCTGATACCAATAAATGTAACACTCTAACCAGTATTTGATACTAAATACTAATTAGAGTATCACATTTTTTTTTGAAAATCATTTTACCGAATTTTTACCTTATCAATTTAGGTCTGAATTCAGGCAGTAATATAACAATTTTGTTCTATAATGTATAAAGAATGTAACTGTTTAAAACTGCCCAAAACAAAAATCTACCCGATTGATCAATTTATTTCTATTTGATTATTACCCGATTTTTAATATAATAAAACTACTCGTCTTTTTTCTTTAAACATAAACTAGTTTAGAAATTAATACAAACCATATGTAACTAGTACATAACCGATAAATTTTAACATATACATGCCACCTAGAAATATCAAACACATCAAAAGATGATATTATTGATACCGTTTTTATAATTCGGATAAATGGAATGCCTGCTCCTTACTCCGATTTCTCCTTTTTACCTACGCGTGAAAACCATCACACGCTAAAAATATACTTAGTGAGGCAACAATAATAACCAATGCAATTAACATAACAATCATAATAATAACATGTAAACGTTTTTATGCATTTATATCACTAGATATGAATTACCATAATGTTAATCATATATAAATATGATATACCCGGATATAAAAAATATTATTTTCAATATACTTGCCAAAATTTCTAGAGTATATAAACTCTTTAACCCTTTTACCAAATATTTTCCGATTTCATAAAACCCGAATTCTTAGTCCGATTTCACAGCCCAAATATAGACCTATGAGGACCCTGGATACACGAGTCTAATATGCACCGAAGTGCTTCCCGCACATTTTTAAGGCTGTGCTTACCATAATACCCGCACATTTATAAGACTGTTCTTGCCATACACTAAGTGTCCTCTATGTACACTATATTGCTATCCCGGTTATGCAGCGTGCTGCTAGACTCTATGGCATGCCAATTATATTTTGTCCCTCAATTGACTCATTTGGGCATTATTTCCGTATTTAATCCATTCATGGCAATGTATATCAATTTAAATTACATTGGGCAGTTCATACCTAAAATAACATTCATAACATATCATCATCAATAGCTAGTGATCAATGCATTTGTTTTCACCATTTGACATATTTGAAATATGTCAAATATATGATTAATGACGTAAATATCATGCCAATATAGAAACCCGATAGAATTTATCGCAAGTCTTACCGTCTATGTATAAAACATCTATGCATAATGTTATGTATGCATTGCACTCACATGATGCCTCACTAGAAATTACTGTCGATTTAACCTTAATCTCGAACTTTTTCCTTATCTTTAGAAATGCTCGTAGTACGATCTTGATCACGATCACGATCTTAAGAGGTTTCGAACAAGGCTGGAAAATGGATGAAAAATCTTGAGTTTTCTATTCCTTTTAATTTAGCCATTTGTCTTAATATAATTAAAATTCATTTTAAATTCATATTAATGTCTAATGTCCCTTTTACCCTTGAAATCCAAAGCTCCATATCAAGCCACATGTTTACCTACCAATCCAAGGGTCCAAAACAATCCAAGGAGTTAGTGATTACCAACTTTGCCCTTGGAATTTCCCAAAATTACCATCTTGCCATTTTTCATCCAACGGTTCATATTTAACATGGAAACTTACTTTAAATCCAATGGTCCATGTTAAATCCTACAATTTTAAAACATGGAAATGACAATTTTAACCTTGTTTTTATCATCCTTTAAAATATCTTAAATTTCCGATTCAATTCGATCATCCGAAAATTTTTCTAAATTTTATCGCTTAATAGCCAAAAATACAAGCTCCGTACGAAAAATCTGAGTAACACGAAAACGTCATTCTTGGGGTGAACTATTCATTTACGGGACTAAATACATAACTTTTGAAAATTAAAATATAGTCCCTAAACTTTTCTAAAGTTTACAGTTTGACCACCAAACTTTCAAAACCTTCATTTTGGTTACTAACCAAAAATTTTGGGATATTATAGTTATTCTTCCATACAACCCAGAGATCAAAAGAACTTTGAGGAATTTATGTAAGGGGAAAAAATATGGTGAACGAGAATGACAGGGAATGCCATAGAAACGAGAAAAAATGGTGGTGTACAACCAGTTGATGGATAGGGAGTCATTAATGTGGCTCGAAATAATGAACAAATACGACAGAAAGATCCACCTTCTGCCAAACTTAAACTTCCTATCAGAATGCATATTGAGCCCGTTATCAACAACCTTAACCCATCTATTATTGTGCCAGATCCAGGGACGAATTACTTTGAGCTAAAGCCCATTATGTTAAACATGCTCAACACTATTGAACATTTCGGAGGATCAGCAAGAGAAGATGCTCGAGAGCATATTCAAACCTTCCTTGAAGTTTGTGATTGTTTTTGACAACCAGGGATCCTTGTTTTCTACAACCAGGGATGACTTACTTTGATCTAAAGCCCGTTATGTTCAACATGCTCAACACCATTAGACAATTCAGAGGATCAACAAGAGAAGACGTTTGAGAGCATATTCAAGCCTCTCTTGAAGTTTGTGACTGTTTTCGACAACCAGGGATTCCTGATGATGCATTGAGACTCAAGTTATTTCAAAACCCCTTGCGAGATCGTGCCAGGGCATGGTTGAAGACTTATTCCTCAAGATTTATTACATCATGGGATAATTTGTGCAGCAAGTTTCTACACAAATATGATTCAACGAACGTGCACAATCAAAAGTGTAGCGACATCATCTCTTTTCAACAATATGATGATGAATCCATGTACGAGTGTTCGGACAGATACAAAGACATGCTACGCAAGTGCTCGGTTCTTGGATTTCATGATTGGCTACAAATCACGACATTTTATAATGGAGTCAATACATCTATGAGGATGATGATTGATACGTCAGCTAATAGAACTATACTTGAAAAAGAACCCGATGAGGCTTTTGAGATACTAGATCAGATAGCTAATATAGACTACTAGTTCCCAAGTGCTTGATTCTTAAATTTCATAATTGGCTACAAATCACGATGTTTTATAACGGTGTCAATGCACCAACAAGGATGATGATTGACTTGTCAGCTAATGGAACTCTACTTGACAGAGAACCCGACGAGGCTTTTGAGATACTAGATTAGATAGCAAATAGCGACTACTAAGTCCCAAGAGGAAGGTTGAAGCCAGGACCTAAACTTTTTGGAACACTCTAGTTAAATGATTCGCAGACTGTAACGGCTCAACACTCTACCATCACTAGCTTGCTCAAGAACATGCAAGCGACATTCATTGTTCGAGAGACCAAGGTAGTGCAATACACTTGTGAGCATTGTAATGGGGAACATTAATCGAATAAATGCCCCCAACAACAAGAATATGCATACTACATAGGGAGCAACAATCGCAACAACAATTCCTACTCTAACACCTATAACCCAGGGTGGCGACAACATTTAAATTTTTTTTGGGGAGGTAACAATAGTAGTTTAGGAGCACAACAAAATGCAAGAAACGAACCTGCTGGATTCCAACAAAAAACTTAGAGGCAGAACCAAGGAGCTTCTAACTTCAATTCTAATTCTTTTGATAATACTTATTAAAACTTTATGAAAATTTCCCGTTTGCAAGATCAAGTAACTCATTTAAAGAACCATAGTGACATGCTCATAATGCAAGCTACCATGTTGCAAAACCAACAATCGATTATACAAAACAATACAACCTCTTTACGATCCTTGGAAATGCAAATTGGGTAGATTGCCCAGGTATTGAAAATGCGACCACCAGGTGGATTACCTAGTGACAGTGAAGCCACTCAAGCCTTTAATGTAGAGCAATGCAATGCTATCACACTGAGAAGTGACACACAATTGAGGACAGAAACTAAGCTTGGGGGAGGTTCCCTAGTTGATTCTACTCCAAGCAAGCTATTCATTGATGCTCCCGCACCTAAAGAAATAGCTCATGTGTCTGATACAGTGAGTGGCCTTTCTATTGAAGGCAAGGAACACAAAGCCAAGGATGCTCCTACATCCAGTAAGCCACATGATAAGCCTAGACCACCACCTTTATTCCCACATCAATTGAAGGCTCAGAAACAAGATGCCCAGTACCAATAGTTTTTGGCTATGCTCAAATAGTTTCAAATAAATGTTTCACTATTGGAGGCCATTGATCATATGCCCATCTATGCCAAGCTTTTGATGAAGATCGTGACAAAAAAGATAATGGTAGGAGAAGTTGAAATTGTTGCTACTATGGGAGAATATGTGGTCGTGCTCAATGATTTACCACCCAAGATGAAGGACCCTAGAAGTTTTACCATTCCATGCTTCATGGGCTATAACTATTCTGGTCGTTCTTTATGTGATCTCAATGCAAGCATTAATTTGATGCCAAAATCTATTTTTGTACGATTATGGATGGGAAAAGCAAAGCCTAAATTAGTGATCTTTCAATTGATCAATTGATCTCAAGTTTGACTCGAGGGCAGAATTGAAGATGTCCTGGTTAAGGTAGATAGGTTTGTCTTCCCAATAGACTTTATCATCCTTGATTGTAAAGCTGATGAGAATGCTACCATCATTATGGGGAGACCATTCCCTATCATCGGGTGTATTGTGATTGACTGTGAAAAGGGTGAATTCACCATGAAAATGAATGACCAAAAGATTATATTCAATGTCTTTAACACACTCAAGTATGCAGATGACTATGAAGAGTGCCAGCTTGAGGAGAATGAAGAAACCCTCATTGAAGAAAGTTTGTAGGAGATCTGTTGCAGCAGTGTGCTTAGCGCTGCAGAGCAAGCTGACTTTGATAAAGCCATACAAGAAGTTGAGCAAGAAGGTAAGGTTGAGATTGAACAATCCAATGTTGTACTTACTAGACCAGGTATGACTTTTGAACTATTGAATTTTGCTGAGTTTAAATCTCCTAATCTCTCAATTGGGCACCCACTGGTACTTGATCTTAAACCTCTCCCACGCAATTAAAGTATGCATTTTGGGGGAAAATAACACGCTGCCTATTGTTCTATATGCTTGCTTAAAACTTGACCAAGAATACTGTTGAATGTCTTATCACAACATAAGAAAGCTATTGGTTGGACTATTGCTGACTTAAAGGGTATAAGCCATACCTAGTATATGTATAAGATTTTGCTTGCAGATGATCAAAGTAGCTCGATAGAACCACAACAAAGACTCAATCCCATCATGAAAATTGTGGTTATAAAAGAGATTATCAAATGGCTCAACGCTGAAGTTATTTACCCAATTTTAGATAGCTCATGGGTGAGTAATGTCTAGTTTGTGCCCAAGAAAGGTGACATGACCGTAATAAAAAATGATGCTGATAAACTCTTCCCTACTAGAACCATTACTGGATGACGGATCTACATTGATTACAGGAAGCTGAACAAAGCCACAAAAAAGGACCACTTCCCACTGTCATTTATTGATCAAATGCTTGATAAGCTAGCAGGGAAACCCTACTACTACTTTTTGGATGGCTACTCTAGATACAACTAGATTGCTATTGCACCAGAGGACCAGGAGAAGATGACATTTACCTATCCATATGGCATTTATGCCTTTCGATGAATGCCCTTTGGCTTATGCAATGCACTAGCTACTTTTCAGCATTGCATGATGGCCATCTTTTTAGATATGGTAGATGATTTCCTGGAGATCTTCATGGATGATTTCTCTGTCTATGAAGAATTATTTGATCATTGCCTAGGCAACTTGGAAAAGGTGTTGCAAAGATGTAAGGAGACTAACATTGTGCTTAACTGGGAAAAATACCACTTTATAGTGTCCGAGGGAATTGTCCTTGGTCACCATATTTTTGACAAGGGAATTAAAGTTGACAAAGCCAATATTGAAGTGATAGAGAAGTTTCCACCGCCAGCTAATGTTAAAGCCATTCGTAGCTTCCTTGGCCATGCTAGTTTCTATAGGAGATTCATCAAAGATTTTTTTTTTAAATCTCGAAACCATTGTGCTTGTTGCTGTAATAAAATAGAACATTTGAGTTTGATGACCAATGCCATACAACGTTCGAAACCATGAGGAAGAAGCTTATTTTTGCACTAGTTGTAGTGCCCCTTGATTGGTCACAACCATTTGAGCTGATGTGTGGTGCTAGTGATTACGTCGTTGGTGCTTTTCTTGGTCAGCGTCGAAACAAGGTTTTTCATGTCATATATTATGCTAGTCGTACACTTAGTGAGGACCAAGTTTTTGCATTTGATAAATTTAGGTTATATTTAATAGGAACTAAGGTTATTGTGCATACTGATCACTTTGCCATTAAATAGCTAGTGACTAAAAATGATGCTAAACCTAGACTTATTAGATAGATACTAGTGCTACAAGAATTTGACATTGAGGTAGTACATCGAAAAGGTACTAAAAACCAAATAGTTGATCATCTCTCTAGGCTTGAGAATGTATGTGATACTGATGTTGCATGTGATATTAAGGAAGAATTCCCTGATGAGAAGCTTTTAAAGGCCACTATTTTCCTTGGTGCGCTGACATTGTTAACTTCCTTGTTAGTGGTATTTTTCCTTGTGATCTTAGCCACCAGGTGTAGCGATGTCTCTTTTTTTATCGCTAAAAAAACGAGGATTTTTGAAGTGTTTGAATATAAAATGTTTATTCCGTGGGGTTTAAAAAAATTGCATTTTATTTAAAAATTAGAGTCGCCACCGGCCACTTAGGTAGGCCGGACACCATAAAACCAGAGATTTAAAAAGTATTGGGTTCGGGAGTCGGTTACGGATAGGGAAGGATTAGCACCCCCACACCGCCCAAAATTGGTACTTTAATAATTACCGCTTTATTAATATTAGATTTTTCGGGTTAAAGTGACGATTAGTTTAAAATTCGGTTATAATTGCGAATAAATTTTAAGGGCCCCGTTATCCGAGGGTAAACGCCCAACCACTATCACTACGCCTGATACTGGCCCCGTTTACGCTCGGATAAAAGGGCACCGCATTGACAATTTATATCTCGATATGCAATCTTAGTGGCAAAAATATAAAGCATGGCAGATAATTTAAAGACAGTAAATATTCACATAACAGAATACTAATCTAACATAAATAAAATATGTAATTAAAACACACATATACGTAACAAGCTTAACAGTAAATAAAAGCAAATTTAACATGTCACAATAACAAGACAGGAATAAATACGTGTGTAGACGAACATATATTTCAAGAAGACATACATACTAGAAATAAAACATATTTCAACATATATGGAACAATATATTATACATAAAAAGAAAATACACTAACATGTAACCTAAAAAGCCAAGAGAGCATACACATATACAAAAATACAAAACATGCCATGTACGAGTCAACTAGAACATAACATGCTTAATACGAATAACCGAACAAAAAGATACATAATCATTATAAACTTAACACACATATACATGTAAACATAAAAATACAAGGCATATACGAGGGATATAAAGTAAGACAAAAGACTACATTAACATATACGATTATAATACAAACATGAATATTTACATGGAAACAGGACTGAAATAAAAAAAATAAAAGTCAGTGGCAGAAATTAAAGAACAATAATATGTAATTTAAGGACGAAAATGCGAAATAGACAAAACCTAAAAGGATCAAAACTGTAATTGGACCAAGAGGCAGACCCGAAATGAAAAGTTAAAAAATGCGGGATGGTTAAAGGGGTAATTTTACCATTTAAAAACTGATTCGGTGTAATTTAGGGATTGGATTGCAAGATTTTGAAATACAAGGGGGACCAGAGTTGTAAATATACCATGCGGCGAGACAGAAGTGAAAATATTGAAAGCGCGGGGGGATTTATTACATAATTTACCCATTTCACAAAATAATAACCCCTATAAAACCCCTTTTTTTAGGCCGGAACCAATTTCCCCCATTTGTTTCATTTTTCAGTTTTATAACCAAGCTCCCTTCTTCATTTTCTCTCAATTCATCCCTAAAACCCAGAATCCGGCGGCCGGCCGCCGTATTCTTCGTCGTCGACCGCCGCTAACCGGCGCCGGCGAGCCTAAAAAAATATACCAAAATAAGCCCCATCTTACCCTTGACACGAATCCGAGGTTGGATTCAGAGGAAAAGCCTCCATTTGCCCTAGATGTAGGAAATATGAAACGAAAAACCCTCTATTTTTTTGTTTTCAACCCAAAACAAAGCCACAAAGGGGTCTCCAACTCCTTTCAGTTCACCACGTTCGGCTTGGGAAAGCCGAAAAGGCTTATCACTGGTGAGGGGAGACCCACCGACGGTGATGGTAAGACTTCTAACCCTCTTTTTTTTACCTATCTTTTGTATATGCATGCAACAAAAAATAAGAAAGGAGACGAGTATTTACCACTAGACTTTTTTTCTTTCGATTATAACTTGACTTGTTCGATTACAACTTGTTGTTCTTACAAAATATTTGTTTCGTACATATATATGCCTGTCTTTGGTTTTTGGTACAAGTAGTATAATATTTGTTTTTTCAAATCTGGACGGCTAACTGACATATTTCTTTCTTGCTGTGTTTTGATATGTCTGAGCGCGGTGGTTGAAGATCGGCATGGTGCAGCATGGTGGCGGTGTGGGCTCTGTCTTCGGCCAGAGGCGTTCTCAGCCGTTAGATCAGATCTGATCTAACGGTCGGGATGGCTTGAAGGATGAATGGCCCAGATGAAGCCTCGATTGGTGAAACGGCTCCAGATCGTGCCACGTGGGGCTCAGCAGTCGAGGGGTCAGAGCGCGTGGGGCTCACGCACGCGTGGGATATCAAAGAGTCCGCGCGTGGCACTCAAACGGTCCAGACGTGTAGTGCACGCGGCTGGCAGATATTTTTGCTCCTTGCTTGGATCGTGGCCGTTGGATCAGATCTTGATCCAACGGCCCATAGTCACCTGCACAAAAAATGATTAGAATTAAATAAGTTTGGGTTTGGGCCAGCCGGGCCTTGTAATAATACTTGATTTGTAATTGGACTTGGACTGCAATTTATTTATTTGGTTTTAATATATATTTTTTTGGATTTTCATTTTATATTAGCCCAATAGTATAATTATAATAGCAATACACATATAACAATACATATGTATATACCTATGCAAACAATAATTATAACATACCAGTATACATACATATATAATTATACACATAATTAACCATAAAAACAAATACGCTCGTACTAAATATAGATGCATACGCAACACACATACACCGTATTTAATACGTATACATACATAGTTTATAATATACATGCACACATAAACTAATAACACTCATGCACATAATAAACATATAATATAATATGTATACATGCAACACAAATATGTATTTACAGATAAAAATGAGTGATTACAGTTGCCCCTCTTTGCTTGTTCTCATGGAATGGGAAACAAAGCAAAGATTCATAAGCACTCATTTTTATCAGACTTCCCTATTTGTAGCTTTGGAAACACGTGTTCTTTTGGACATCTCCGCTCTTCCTTAGCTGAATCTTCAGGCTCGTAAGTTCTTTCTATATAGAGCTTCGTCACCTTCCGATCTTGGAGCTGCAGGCTCTTCCTATATAGAACCCTTCGCTCTGAAGCCTTGTGTTATGAGTCCCTCCTATATAGAACTTTTCACTTCGAGACAGTAAAGCTTGGAGTCCTTCCTATATAGAACTCTTCGCCTTCAATGCTGGTTTCTCCTATATAAAACCTTTTTGCGCCCAGATGGATTCTTCCGACCGGGAGTTCCTCCTATATAGAATCTGCTAGTCTTCAAACCCCGAGCCACAAGTCCTTCCTATATAGAACTTTTTTGGCGTCTGAAATCTCGAGCTACAGGTTCTTCCTATATAGAACCTTTCACTCTAAGACAGTGAAGCTCGGAGCCTTTCCTATATATAAGACTCTTCGCTTTCGACACAAACAACAGTTTCTATATAACCTTGTGTGTCATAGGTGAATTCCTTCGATTGGGAGTTCTTCCTATATAGAATCATGAGTCTTCACCTTGGAGCCGTCGGTCCTTCCTATATAGAACTTTTTGGCGTCTCAAATCTTGGAGCTACACAGATTCTTCCTATATAGAATCTTTTCCTCTAAGACATTGAAGCTCGGAACCCTTCCTATATAGAACTCTTAAGCCTTCGACACAGCAGGATTTCCTATATAATCTTGTGTGTCATGGGTGAATTCTTCGACTAGAGTCCTTCCTATATAGAATCGCTAGTCTTCACCTGGAGTCACAGTCCTTCCTATATAGAACTTTCAGCTTTTGAAGCCTCGGAGCGGAGGATTCTTCCTATATAGAACCTCTCTCTGGAGCTTGGAAACATATGCCTTTTGTATGTAAAAACATTGTCTTCTCATTTGGGATTCACACCACGATGGCCATCGATGTCTCTTTGAATCTGCAGATACCTGTCTGAGATAAAAACAAAATGCTATGACAAATGAATTGACATGCTCCTAATCCTAGTATTGTCTGACTATTCATGATGCATGAGTGTCAATGTCTTGGTGGGCTTGTTTTGGTCCTTATTTGATCTTGATGTTCACTTTCTCCTTTCTCACGGGCGTCGATACCCCACTTCACTGTCAGGTTCAACCATTCCAACCTTTCTTTTTCTCCACTTACGACTTGGAATTCTAAAGTGCCCTTTCGGGTTTTCACTTTAGAGAGAGTTTTTTTTAGGGGTGCCCTTCTGGGTTTTTACCCAAGAGATCTCTCTTGTTATCTCGCATGCCTTCCTTGAATAGATAGGACGTACGCCATTGGTCATCTTATCCGGTTGTTTGAAGCTTTTCGCCTTCCCTATCAATAGCCATTATGTAGGGAACTAGAGGGCGGAGTTAACATCGTTTTCTTTGATCACCTGCATTTTTAAGGTTAGATCACAGTAATGCTCCGAAATCTCTTGTTTCACTATAAGCCTATGTTAACTTATTTGACTGAAATTGACAAGAAGGCAAGGAATGGATGCTCAAAAACACAGTTTTATTACGATTAAGGGCTTGGGATATCTTAAAAAAGAAAGGTATGACACACATGAGAAAGAAGAAAAGTTAAGTATGAAATACAAGATCCCTCATTATCTTCGATATGAATGATACATGATCCTGTCGACCGGCGTAGAATTTTTTGCCTGAAGCCTCCTCTTCATGATGTTCATGGGGATACCCTTCTCTTTGGATATTCAACTTTTCAATTTACTCGAGCCGCCCTTTACGGGTTTTCAACTCGGGTCCTCCCTTTGCTTCAAGACGCCCGGTTTCAGGTTTTCACCCTGAGCTCTCCATTTTTGTTCTCTTTTTTCATTATTTTTTTCTTTTTTTTTCAAAGATAGTATTTCTTAACGGCATCTGAATTTACAGGGTTTTTTAGCTCGTCTCCATCCATTTCTGTTAGGATCAGGGCTCCTCCTAATAAGGCCTTTTTTACGATGTACGGTCCTTCCCAGTTGGGCATCCACTTTCCTCGAGCATCTTTCTGGATCGGGAGGATTTTCTTGAGCACCAGATCCCCTTATTTGAATTCTCTTGGGCGCACCTTTTTGTTGTATGCCTGCATCATTCGCTTTTGGTACATCTGACCATGACAAATGGCCTTTAGTCTTTTTTCGTCAATGAGATTTAGCTGGTCGAGTCTGGCCTGTACCCATTCGGCTTCTTCCAATTTTACTTCGTTTAAGACTCGGAGAGACGGGATCTCTACCTCGATGGGGAGTACTACTTCGGTACCATACACCAAGGAGTAGGGTGTTGCCCCCGTTGATGTGCGAATGGACGTCCTATATGCGAAAAGGGCAAAAGGCAACTTCTCATGCCAATCCTTGTAGGTATCCGTAGTCTTCGCTGTGATCTTCTTTATGTTCTTGTTTGCTGCTTCCACTACTCCATTCATTT
>JAGYYJ010002034.1:0-22252 GCA_019671005.1 Hibiscus mutabilis | reverse complement strand
GATCAAGTCCAATTTAATGGACCGATTTGTTTATTTATTTTATTCATTCTTTAGCTTTATAGGTTAAAGCCATATCCTTCATCTATAAAAGGATGATGATTTCTTCTTTTGTTTTTCTGTGACTTTTGATTAATAAAAAGTTAGTGGAGTTTAGTTTTCAAGTGCTGATTAAACTTGTTCAAAAGCCTTCTTCAACATAAGATCGACGAGTTCTTATGGTGTGGAGATCATCTTCACACTCTGCTTGTCTAGTGTAATTGCATCTAGAGGGTGAGTTAGAGCCGCTTGAGGTTGCTTGTTTAGATAATTGAGTCCTAAGAGGGTGCCGAGGACAAAAACAACAATCAACAATCAAGCCATCTCTTTTTCATCTTCAACCTTCACACTATCTTCCATAATTCCACAAACAAAGTTGGAATTTTCTAGATTTGTTTTACTCGATCTCCTTATCTTAGTCTTTTTCAATCTTTTTGTTAACCAAGAACCCAAGATGATGGAAGATAGGAGACGCATAAGCAAAGCATGATGTGAAAATTTTTAAAAAAAGAGGGTTTTGAGAGAAAACACAAAAGATAAAATATTTTTCAAGAAAGCGGGTTACAAAGTGAAAAATGATGTCCATTTATAGGATTAAAAGGGCATGGCGGGAAAAGGGCCCTCTATTAATCAAATAACCATTCAATTTAAGTATGCTTATCTCTAGCGTTCCCAAAATGGGGCCGCCCACCTCGTCTACCCCCAGTCCGCTAAAGAATGGTTGGGTCCCTTCAATGTTCCCTTCCATTTTTTTCCCTCCCATTCTGGGTTTCCCTCCAAATGTCTAGGGTGTTCTTATGAGGGAATGCCCCTTAAGGGTGACTTTGAGTGAAGGATATTATAAATTTGAGCAAGTGAGTGGGCCTTTAGCCAGAGCTTCCATTGTCCTTCATCTTGAGCCTATTGAGCTATTAGAGCTGAAATTTTTTTTTAAACCCAAAAGAATGAGCTTGAATTGAGCTTGTTTTTTATGATTGCTTAGGTAGCTGCCTTTACCCCCCCCTCGTTTTGGGTGGTATGTCCTACAAACCAAAACACATTAGTATGTAAATATAGAAAAAAAGAAATAACTAAGGGTGTTAATGCTATGCATGTATAAAATTAATAGGACATGATAAATGGGATGTATGATAAATATCCTAAGATATAAAATGCACCAATGACATTATAAATAAGGTAATAAGAATGAAGGGAAGAACTCCCTTTTTTTAACGCTTGAGGATCTTAAGAGGTGACAAGTCATGGATAAAGGGCCACAGACTACACCACCATCACCAGACTCGAGGGAGCACATGCCTATTCGGGCCCCCCCTTTATGTACGAGTGCCTTCGCCACACCGCAAAACTATAAAAGGCATTTTATCATTTGTAAACACACTCAATTTTATCAATCAAATTACTAGTGAGAATTTTTTTTATTTTAGTTTTTAGAACTTTATATTATCAAGCACGCTTTTTACTTGTGGAATCATTTTTTTTTATTCCTTGATACTTCGGTTCCATCTCGCTTATAGATAGTGGGTTAAAGTTTTTTCTACATCCCTATGAAATCATATAAGGTTCTTATTTTTATAATAGTTTCTTCCTTTAATTTTAAAGATACTACCTTCACCATTTCATACACCAATCATATCATCTTCTCAGCCACCAAAAAATACCTTCATTCTTTCGCCTATCTTGTTTTTAGGTTTTCCTTTTTCCTTCCAGATCCAAAATCGAGAGCCGCTTCCAACAACAACAAGGATGGAGAATATTTTGGAGGAAGCAAGTGCATCAAAGTGAAGCTTTTCGAAAAGCAAAATGAAATTAAATTTGACATCCTTTGTCATTTCAATTTGTGAAAAAAGAAAATATTTAAAAAAAGACAAAAAAAAAAAGAAAAAGTTTGATGGCAAGTTCAGTGAAAAGACAATAACATCATCTTCAACATCAAGCCCAAGCCATCTTCTTTAAGACTTTGATTTTGGTTAAAAAGGGTTTGGGAGTTTTGTCAAAGTAACCCTTTCTTTTCCTTTCTATTCTAAACTTATTCTATACACCATATTTTTCTTTTTTTTCCCTTTTTAAAACTATCATTTTAGGACGCACAAGATACAATACTTGTTTAAGTCTATAATTTCCCTCGGAGAATTTAAAGAGAAAAAAGGAGGGAAAATAAAATTGGAGAGGTAAATCATGGGATAATAAAGTCAAATAAATCCTGTGAGAAAACACAGCTTGGAGGAAATTTTATTTGGAGGAACTGTGAGTTTTTTGGGTTGGGGAACTGAAGGTCTTTTTTTTTCAAATTATCACTAACAAGGGCCAAGTTTCTTTTCCATCTATCAACAGGTTCTTGTTTTTAAAAATAACACTAAGCATAAGCTAAGGATGATGCCCGGACCAAAGGGGGGAACATCTTCACAACGATGCCAGGGGAATGACAAAATACGCTCCATGATCTTTGGGTGGAGGAAGTTGAAAATAATGTAGCTAGTAATTAGGGATGGTGAAACGACTTCAAAAACCACTAAACATCCAAGTCCCTACAAATTACAATGGTTGAACGGGGAGGAAAAAAAATAAAGATCAACAAGGCACGGATCAATTGAAAAAAGATGAAGTCTTGTGATGTAGTGCCTAAAAGGGGTCATCTCTTTAGGCACTATGGCAATTTGATAAACGACCCACAATGATGGACAAAATTAATCGATACTCATTCCTCCAAAAAGGGAAGAAATTTATCTTGTCCTCTAACCCGCCAAGTACATATGACCAGATCCAATGAGAAAAGGATCTTTGAGTGTATTAAGAGCAAGATAGAAGGGTAACCTTAAAAAGGAGAAGAATCAAAGAGAAAGCAAAAAGAAAATTTTGAAGAAAATTGAGATTGAGATTGTGGATGAAAAAAGGGGAGTTGAAAATGAAAAGAAGGAAGGTGGAGAAGAAAAGAGAATGAGAAGCAGATTTTATCAAACAATTGTTTTTCCTTCTCAGGTTGATTTTTCATTTTTTTAGGTTGGTGGATAATCAAAGGATGACCAATAAAATCATGAAGACAATCCAACATCCTTAAGTGTTAATGATGCTATTGATGAGAAAACCCAAAAAAATGTCAAAAAACAAAATCACAACCTATTTACCGAGATTGCCAAACATCCTATGGTTTGGTAATTTCGTTCCATTTGTTATAAGTTTCTTTTTCTTGTTTTGTAAAGTAAAATGATTCACCTTACATGGAGAGCAAAATGCTATTTAATTGGTGATGATAAGTTTCTTTGCCATACGAGAATGGTTAGAGAGTCAAATTCAAGACTAAACTTCAACTGCTTATTCCGCCAAAGAAAGATCAACTCAAGGATGTAAAGTAGGACTATCCATCAAACCAAAGAAACTATTCAATAGGTATAAGAGCATGGAATGTTTTTCATAAATCATAAGTGATCTGTTTTGTGAAAAGATTTTGAAGTACGACGAAGATCGATTTTAATTTCAACCTCACGGCGGATTACAAAGAGAGAAGTTGAAAAGACAGTACTCACCAAAGGTCATGATGTTTCAGGGACCAAGGAGTGATTCAAAGAATGAGTTTTGTCTTCCAAGGGGCGACGCTTCCAAAGGAGGATTCAAAGAGATAATGCCTATTTGAAGAAGGATGAACAAAGATTGAATATTTTACTTGGGAAAAGTGAAAATTCGTAACCTTAACAACAAAGAGGTGTCCATTAAAGAACACTTTCGGTTGAGGACAAATCAAAAAAAAAAGGAGAGGATGATAACAATCAGCACCAACTTTCTCCATGACTTTGATCACATCATTGAAGATCATCAAGGCCGATTCTAAGGGAGTTTTACTACTTTTATCTTTTATTATCTTCTTTATGCATTATATATTGTTATAAATAAGTCAGCATATTAGATTACTTGAAGTATCATATGTTATCATTTATTTGCATAATATATGTTATAATTCATGCATAACCTATGATCCACATCTTTATATTTATTTTATATAGTCATATAAGTATGTTTGCATTGTATTGTACTTTACTGTATCTTTAAACTTAAGTATGATCACTATATTTTAGCTTTATTTCAACTCACACATTGTTTGTTGTCTCTTTTAGGTACTAAGAATACGCACAAGCTCAAAGTAAATTTTTTAGTGGACCTCGTGAACAAGCTCCTGGGATTAGCTCAAGGAGTCCAACAGAAGCCTGCATCAGCTCAAAAATTTTGGAGCATTCAAAGGAGCCACAAGCTTGAAGGATCAGCTCAATTTGCCAGTGATGCATCCTATTTCACCCACTACCATCTTCACTTTCTTTTGACTTGTTTTACAAGGATGAAATAAGGGAGTTTATACTACCTTTTCACATCTATTTATTTATATTACTTCTAGCCATGCATTTCCCCCTACTTACCAATCATGTTTAGGTTTAATGCAATGTTTAGTGTGTATTTAAATTCTAACATTTTTCCTTACATCATTCTAACTTGGCATATTAAGAAAATTTAATGCATGCATATTAAAGAACCACATCTATTTAGCTTACTTTAATTTAGACATTTATGTTTGTTTACTTTGATTTTAGGTCATACAAGGTACAAGATTTCCCAAAGGGCAAGCCATCCCCTGTTCTGTACCTCTGGATAGTCAACTATTAATCACCTTTTATAGCTCACTCATTTTACCCTAAATGAATGAAGCTACAGCCCAATCCCTTTAAGCTGAGGAAAGTTCAGACACTTAAGGACAACCCTACTCAAATCCACCACTCTAGCCGATCAACTAACTCACCTGTTTTTACCACCCCAGCTCAACCCCAAGGAGCCAAATCATCATTTGCCCTTGCCAAACCATCCCCGCTCCCTACATGCCCATTCAGCCACCTATTACCCTTTGCATGCCTATTGCCAACCCTTAAAAAACTATAAATAGGGTTCTTTTTTCTTTTGTAACACACAAGTTCTTGAAATATATTTATCTTTGTGAGGTTTTCCCCCCAAACTTGTTCTTTTAGGACTTTATCAACTTATCGCTTTGCTTGTGGCGCCTCCATTTTCCCATTATATGGTCTTGCTTTTCTTATAACCAAAGGGTCCAAGCCCCATCTACCACCCCAAAAAGTCTTTCCCTTGGAAACGAGTTTTATACTTTTAGTAAAATTTTCTTTTTCAACTTTGAATACTACCACCCTTTCTTTCCATATCATCACCCTTTTCCTCCTATTCATTTCACCATACCAACCTATCCCCATATTTCATTTTTTTTGTTTGTCCATTACCTTATACACTACTACCCAAAAAGGGGCTGCACCCAAAAGGGTTATAAACATATTTCCTATTTCCATCATCTTAAAAGCATTAACAAGGTTACTTGATTAAAACGTGGGAAAACTGTTTCTCTAATAACATCAATTGAGATTTGGGAGGTATCTTTTTGTAATCAGAGCTGGAAGAATCATAACCATATTTTTGTGATTTCATTTTGATTAAAAATAAGTACAAAGAATAGTTTCCCAATAGTATAAAAGAATAGTAAAAACACAATGGTGGTGAAGGAAAGGGGAAAAAAAAGTCAAGAAGAATCATTTGATTGTTTCTGATCGAGTTATGAGTTTTGTGGATGTTTATTTTACTTTCTTCTTTTTCCCATTTCATTTATGTTATCCTACTCTCATTCTTTTTATTATTCCTTTTTTCTAGCCTAGGGCCCTTTTTTAGACTCAAACGCCATATAGGTAAAGTTTTTTTAAATCTGAGTAAGTTCTTCAAGAATGTGATGAGAGAATCGAGGGAAAAGGCAAGAGAGTTGTAACAGAAAAGAATGCTAAAATCGAGTAACATTTAAAATGAAAGGGGATTGATGACATCATATTTTCTTGAGACTTAGAGGTTTTCTTGTAGGATTTTTTAAAATTTAAAATTTTTTTTTTTTTACTAACTATGTCAGATTCTGAAGCTTCAAACCGAGGAGGAAGGCAACAACCTCAAAACTCAAACTCATTGATTCAAGAAAAGGAAACCGTTATGCGTAACTTAAAACCATTCATGAAAGGATGGATCAAGAAGGTTTCCATCAATTTTTCAAGGCACTAGGAGGCAAACAACAATTAAACGAGTTTTTGGGAAAAAATGAAGAAGAAGGAACAAGCCGAGATATCAAGAGGCGTGCCAAATGATGAAAAAACCCAATATTCGAGCACCATTTCCCCCGTCAAAGGCAAAACTGATCCGAGGCATACCAGGAAGGGAGCAAAGAGACTTTTTTTTAAAAAGCCAAAATTACCTGATTAGAAAAAACAACGCATGGAATTTTTTTGATTATGCCTATTTGGGGGGACCAATTAACTGTCCGGGGACGAATGTGAAAAAACCAATTTCAAATTATCATCGGACCCTTCATGTTGCAAAATTTAAAAAAAGGCCAACCGGGGGGTAGAAGATTATTACAAAGAAATGAGGTTGCAATGATCCGAGCCAATGTTAAGAACATAGAGAAGCAACTGGGGTTATTCTTAGGCTAAAGAAATTACCCATGTGGGGAAACATAACACTGCATTGAGATTCATGAGAAGCTATGGTCATGAAGGTTGAGCGCAACAACAGAGAAAGATCACCGCAAGGAGGGCCAATATCAATAATCATGAACCAACCTAACACTCCCAAGCTACACTTTTTTGAAAGAGAACCAATTGAGACTCAAACCAAAAAGCTTACCATGATGGAATAGGCTTTAGGCAAAGCAAGTGGAGAATAAAGAACGCATCAGTGGTATTTACATGCTTCAAATGTTTGGGACGAGGTCACATGGAAGCTAATCGATGTCCAAATTGTAAGGAGCGTTATGCTGCTTCTCCGGATAATGGTGATGTCGATTAGACCATGAAGATGAAGTCTGTGAGGAATCCAGCCTGAGATAGGCCAGAATTGAGCCAATGATGGGAGAACTTTAGTGGTCAAACGCTCCCAATGCAGGTAAATGTAAAAAGAAGAACAACAAAGGAGAACATTTCATACCCAGCCATGTGAACAACAATGTTTGCTCTTATGATCATGATGGCTGGTTACCTAACGCGCGCGATAATCACTGGTGGAAAGATGGATTGAAATGTTAAGCATCCTACACCATACAGTTTAGTGGTCAATGATGTGGATTGAAACGAAGCATCCACATGTTCTAATTCCTCTCAATCTGGCAACAAAGATGAAGTTATGTGTCCAAGCAGCCATGAAAAATATGTTTACATCAAGCTTGGGACGAGAAAGAAGAAATAATAAGGAGGAACACTTTACTTTTGCTTATGCATGAATTTGCATGAGTATTTAAAGTTTGCATAATATCTATTGCATTCAATAAACATGTTGTTCATTAAAGCATGCGCTGCATTTAAATATGTAGTTCATTTAGTTATACACTTCATTTAACTGGTAGTCTAATGATTAAACTAGAAGTTCATGAAGGCTGATGAAACTCACCTTTTATGACATTCAAGTCATATTAATCAGCTTGAAGATGAAGAGTTGCACTTAAACTGACAGCAAGGATGTCTACATTCATCCTGTCCACATTCATCCCCTTTCTTCATATGATAGCAAAACAAGGCAGCCCAAGAGTCCTTCTTAATTTGGACGAAAATATGACTAAATTCAACCTCAATTTGTCTAAACTAATCAGCTTTGAAGATGAGAAGAAAGGACAAAGCATTCATGTATTCTTCTTATTTATCTATTTCTACTTACATTGTTGTTTGAGTAATTTCGTATCACATTTGATCTTTTGAAGCCATTATCCAAATTATTCATCATTCTCCTACAAAGCTAGAATTGTTTCCAATCCACGCATTAACCATGTGGATCATTTGAGGAAGTTCCATAAAAATAAGGTAAATAAAAGAAAGTTTAAAAAGGTACGAGGGTTCCTATGGGAAAAGTCAAACCAAACTATCATGTTGCTTTTGTGCATTTTCTTGGGAACAAAGGTGAGAATTGTTCAATAAGGTTAAATGACAGAGTATTTATATCTAAATAAAAAAAAATCAAAAAAAATCCATCTTGGTGTTAGGAGGGTTAGCCTATTTCTGCTTCTGTGTTCAGCACAGATCATTTTTTACTGCGACTTCGCCTATTCTTAGTACTTTTTTTGAAGTATTATCCTTATTGTTCGTCATTCTTCTAATGTTAGAATGTTTCAAGTTTGAAGTTCCGAGATGATGCAAGATCTTTCTTCACTGCAAACATAGCATGGTACAACAAGGCCAGAGCTGAAGATCCTCAGTAGACAACCTCAAGAATCCTCAAGATTACCATTCCTCCTTTGAAAACACAAGATAATCTTCTTGCATGGAAAAGAAGGAGATACATTTTTGAGTGCCACCAATCAATTCGTAGCTTAAAAAAGGTAAAATCACGCCATTGAGTTTAGTGGAAATATACTAAATGGTGGGGACTAATCTAAATGCAGGAGACGCAATGGAGAACATCCCCTAATAAATAAATGGGATGAAATGAAATCGGTGGGATAAAAATCTGATCTCATTAGATATTCACTACCATCGAGAGTTATTCAACTGTCAAAATCAAATAAAATCTTGAAAATTGGTAATTATCCAAAAATCTGGAGGTAATCCATGATAGGAACATCGACGTGTTGTCGAGAAAGCAAATAGACAGATTCTGAGTTTTAGACAATCCGACATTGAGGCGCTTTCAAGGTCGAGCGGGAACATTATGGCGATGGAAGATTTAAAGGTGGCCAAGGAAACGGAAAAATGCTCAAATCCCAGGTGCCAATCGTCGCATCTTATGGGAGTTCAACATCAAAATAAAAACCTCTTTTTCAAGAAGATTATTTTGACCGTCTCTCCTTAAAGGAGGACCACCGGACCTCGAACCCAAGCCCATTGTCAAAGACTAGCAGAGGCAAGACTACTGAGGGCAAAGAACGCTCAAGAGATCACAATGTTTTAAAATGCTTGGGGCGTGATTACATTAGTAACCAATGTCCTAACTGAACACCATGCTAATAATGGATGATGGAGGGGTTGAATCATGAAACAAGAAGAAGAAGAAGAAGAAGATGTTGCCAATGAAATGAAGAAGAATTAGAGGTCATTAAATGGAGAGGTTCTTGTGGTAAAAATTTACTTAACACCCATAATCTCCAAGAGGAACAAAGAGAAAATATCTTCCACTCAAGCATGTTGGAGGAAAGGTATGCTTTGTTATTATTGATGGTGGTAGTTGCACTAATGCTGCTAGTACTCACGGTAGATACACTTGGTCAAAAACAAAGCATCCACAACCTTATAAGCCACAATGGCTCAACGATGGAGGAGAACCTAAGGTGACCAAACAAGTTCGAATTGTTTTCATTGGGAAGTACTAAAGACGAGGTAGACAGTGCGATGTTGTTCCAATGCACGCACGTTATTACTTGGAAGGCCATAGCAAATAGATGAAAGATCGACTTACCAACCTGTAGCTCACCCATGAAGTAAAGAAGACTACTTTCTCCAAAAACAAATGTTATGAAGTAGATCAAATTTATCAGAGGGAAAAATTGAAAAAAGCCAAAGAGAGAGACCAAAATGGAGGTAAAAGCAAAGGAGTGTGGATCAAATGAGGGAAGGAAAATCAGCATTCTTTTTCTAAAGAGAGAGAGTTGAAAAAGAGTTTAATGACAGCAAAGGAAGCACTTGTGCCATGTACAAGGAAAATTTCTGAATACTAACTACTTGATCAAAATTTGGCTCGCTTTGTTGTGTCTTTATTGCAGGAGTTTGATGACCTATTTCCCGAGGAAGAAGTGGCTGCTACCTATTCACAGGGCATAGAACATCAACAGAGTTTGTTCCGAGCCACATTCCAAACCAATTACATGCATCAAGCAACCTCAAGAAATCCAAGGAGCACAGCGCAAGTATCCGAGTTGATGTCAAAGGCTATGGAGGGAAAGCCTTAGCCCATGTGGGTCGCATTTGCCTACTTGAAGCAAACATGATGGAATCATGATGTGTGTGGACCGCCGAAGCGTAAACAAAATTACTAGAAGTATCACACCATTCTCGCTTAGATGACATGTTAGATGAGCTTAGTGGTTCTAACCCTCTTTTCCAGCATTGATCTGGTGCTGGTTACCACCAAATACGAATGCGAAGGTGGATGAGTGAAAACAGCATTCAAACCAAGTGCGCCTTTTTATGAGTGGCTGGTCATGCCTTGCTTAACCTAACCAAGCACGCTTATGAGGTTAATGAATCATGTTCTTAGGCCATTCTTGAAAGTTTTGTGGTTTACTTGATGACATTCTAATCTATAGTAAAACCATGAAGAACATGTTCAACATTTAAGGTCAGTTTTACTAGTTTTGAGGAAGGAAAACTGTTTGCTAACTTACAAAATGTACATTTTGTACTTTTGACAGGTTGTTTTCCCTAGGTTTCATGGTGAGTTCTGAAGGCTTGGGAGGTGATGAAGAGAAGGTTAGCCATTGAAGAGTGGCCACGACCAGCAAGCATTTTCTTTCGCTAGAGCTTCCATGGACTTGTGTTTTATCGAAGATTCATTCCCAACTTCAGCAATTCATAGCCGCCTCTACTCATCAGTGTTATTAAGAAGAATTCCTAAATTCTTTTGGGGAAGATCATGAGAAGTCCTTAATAGCATTAAAGATTGCTTAATACATGCCTTTACTTGTTTCACTGATTTTAATCTAACTTTGAAATTGAATGACTATGCAGGCGTAGGAATCTGGCGCAGTTTTGTCTCAAGGCGACGTCCCATAGCCTATTTCCCAGTGAAAATTATGGAGCTACGCCAATTACTCCTACCTATGACAAGGAGATGTATGCTCTGTGAGGCAATGGAAACATGGCAACATTACCTTTGGCCTAAGGAGTTCATCATTCACACTGATCATGAGGCATTGAAACATATCCGGGGCAGCATCAAAAATGCCAAATGGGTGGAGTTTTTGAAACTTTCCCATGTGTTATCAAGTACAAGAAAGGAGGAAGAGAAGGTCGATGCATTGTCACGGAGGTATATCTTTAAACACTTTGAATAAATCTGTTATTGCCTTTGCTTTATTAAAGACTTATATGTCTCTGACTCTGATTTTGGAGATTTGTTAAAGTTTCGCAAAAAGTGTTGTCAATTGAAAAATACTATACTACATGATGGTTTCCTTATTTTGGAAAGAAGACTATGCATCCTCAGCAACTTCGCACTGTGAATTGAACTAAGGAAGTTTATGGAGGAGGATTAATACATTTTGGATAGCAAAGACTTGGCTATACTTCAAGAGCAATCATATTGGCCTAAAATGAAACGTAGATGTGGAGAGGCTGTGAGCGATGCATCACTTGCAGGAAGGCCAAACCCCAAAGTCATGCCACATGGACTTTACACACCACTACCTATACCGGCTACCCATGGATGGATATTTCAATGGATTTTGTGCTGGCTTCCACGTATTTCAAGAATAACAAAGATTCTATCTTTGTAGTCAGGATAGATTTCCTCCAAAATGGCTTCATTTGACTCCTCAGAATAAAACTAATGATGCCTCTGTATATTGCTACTTTGTTTTTCAGGAAATCTTAAGGTTACATGGCATAACAAGAACTATTGTCCGATCGATGTGAAGTTCTAAGTCACTTTTTGAGAGCCCTATGGAGTAAGATTGCATTTAAGTTACTATTCTCCACCACTTGCCACCTCAAACGGATCTTGTTACCATTACCCGCTGATCAAATTGTGAATAAAGATGGACTTAATAAAGCTGAATTTGTAAGAAGCTTTATCAATAAGTGGGAGAACATTGAAAACGAAACTAAGCAATATGAGCAGCAAGCAAATAAGGGTCGAAGTTTAATTTGAGCTAGGGATTGGGTGTGGCTGCACATGAGGAAAGAAAGGTTCCTTACCAACGAAGTCCAAATTAATGCCTCTGGGAGATGGACCATTCCAAATAGTCAAGAAGATCAATGACAATGCCTATCAATTAGATCTTCCAGGTGAGTTTAATGTTAGTAGACAACAAATCTTCACCAAAGATTGAATAAAGTTTACCTTTGTGTCTAGGTGCATGAGGGAAGATGAACGGTTTTACCAGATGCAAGAATATCAGCAGAATGTCTTCCACCCTGGATGCGATACAGACGTGTTTGGATCCAGAAATCAATTGACGTTATTCCTCCATCTCTTAGCTTTCCAATGCCTTTTGAATCACCTCAATCCGATATCGAGCTTGAGATACGAATGATTTATCAAGACAGTGCAGGCTGAAATTTTTATTACGGGAATTTTATGCATGGATGATTTGAATGAATTTGAGCCAAGGAAGAGTTCTTTCATCTTCTACCAAGAGACAAGCAATTGATGGCCATCTTAATTCAGCAAATTCAAGGTATTCAAGGTTGATGTTATCACCATTCAAGTGGGGTTTCAAAATTCATTGAGGAGACATGAAATGAAGGCTGATGAAACTCACCTTTTATGACATTCAAGTCATATTAATCAGCTTGGAAGATGAAGAGTTGCACTTAAACTGACAGCAAGGATGTCTACATTCATCCTTGTCCACATTCATCCCCTTCTTCATATGATAGCAAAACAAGGCAGCCCAAGAGTCCTTCTTAATTTGGACGAAAATATGACTAAATTCAACCTCAATTTGTCTAAACTAATCAGCTTTGAAGATGAGAAGAAAGGACAAAGCATTCATGTGTATTCAAGTGCATTAAGATGAGCATTCATCTTTCTTGTAACACCTTTTCATATTCTGCCTACTTCTACTATAAATAGGCATCTTTAGGATCATTGTAAGACACACTTTGAATATATAAAACATCTTTGAAAGATTGCTTTCATTCTTGTTCTCTTGTGGAACTTTATCGGCTTCAAGTTAGTCTTGTAGTCTTCATCCATTTCCTTTGTTATAGCTGGTTCCTAGCTCATCTATAGCTAGTGGGTCACGCCCATATCCTACCACTTCATTTCCACTTTATTATATTGCTGGTTCCTAACTTTTTATAGTTAGGGGGTCACAATCCATCCTTTGAATTTCTTCATCTTAACGCCAACACCCCATCATCTTCACCTACATTTTCATCTTTTTATTTTTTTTTTTTCCATAATCACAACTATCACTCTTCCTACACCCTTCTACATATCTTTCATCCCATTATTTCTATTTCTTATTTATCTATTTCTACTACATTGTTGTTTGATTCAGAATACATTCAATGATGTTTAGTGTTGTTAAATAAACAATAAACAGCATAATATACCATGTGCATACTAAAACATATGTTATATGAACATATGTAAAAAATAAACTTTCATCATCGATAGTGATTTCACGCTATTTCACTTTGTTCTAATTCGATTGATACTTTCAATAATCTTGTCATGCTTGATTGCACTTTACCTGACTTATGATTACACATTACTATTATCATTAGTTATGCAAGCATGTAATATAGGCCTACCTAATTTCTATCCACACCAATGGTGGTGTGACTATGCTTGACTCATCAATATCATTTGGGTATTATAACGCATTTCCTACTAATATACCATATTTTGCATATCAAGTAAATGTCCATTGAATGTGCTAGTATAACGGTTAAACCGAAGGTATATTTCTCCTATAAATATGGGTTCATTACTTATAATCATTTATGTTTTTTCAATATAATTCCTATTTCTCATGAACAAATTTGGTGATTATAACCTCAAGATCACCTTTGAGTAAAATGCTGGCTTGCTCATTGGAGTTAGTTATCCATATCAATCTATACAGCCCATTCAGTGTCTTATAACCAATGGCGATCTGATTTATCCAATCTACACACTGGCAATGTTCCATCTCCCAAGAAACGAAAAACTAGTAATGAAGGAGTGCAGAGATCAACATTTTGAATACTAACCTTTTCTTTCAGCTGGAGTCCTTAATCTGACCAGCTTATCTTGTGATACATGCAGAGGACAACAGCTCAACACTTAACCATTTCCTACAAGAGACATTTGTTACCACCTGAGGGAAACGCCAAAACAGTGCAAACTATCATTTGAGTCAAAAATCACTGCAAAGCATTGAACAAGAAATTGAATCATTTGTTGCCCGGAATAATCAAAGCACCGATTTCAACGAATTTTTTATAAATCCAGCTCATTTTGTTATTTTGCAACAAATTGTCCTCCATTCAATATAATTCCTTTGTGAGGTTTTCGACGCGATCAATCGGACAAGAACTTTATTGACTTATCAAGATCGCTGCCCATCCTTCCATCCTATATTCGCCCTTACGGATTTTAACCAATTCAGCCCAAAGCTTAAATATAAGGCCCCTGAAATTAAATTTAGCCCAATGTATTTATACTTTAAATAGTTTCTTTTATATACTCTTTTAGGAACCACCACCATCCCTTATCAGCTTATAACTTGCCTTATCACCCTATTCTCGCACATTCACAAGGAGTTTAAACTATGTTATTTTTTTTAACGCCTTTTTATTCCATTTGTTTACACACTTAAATTATAGCTTGTCTATCCTTCTTACATATAAAAAAGATTTCATCTTCAATCATTGTAAGACAAGGATTTACTTGATTTATGAAATAATGAGTTTATTTTTGCAAGTGCAACATCAATTCAAGTCTTCTTCAACATAAGGTATCGACGAGTTTGTGAGGAATCAAGTAAGCCACTATGCTTGCCTAGATTATTTTGAAAAAAAGGGGTGGGTTAGAGCCAGCCTTGCATCTTCTTAAGGAATTCAAAATAAGAGGGTGCCGAGGACAAAACAACAACAATTCAAAGGTCATCTTCATCTTCAACCTTCACACCATCTTCCATAATTCCATAAACAAAGCTGGAATTTCAGATTTGTTTTATCTATCCTCATCTTAATCTTTTCAATCTTTTACTTTTGTCCCTTAAGAAATCATCTTCTAATTCTTTTTATAGCATGTTTCTTTTGAATTTCAAGATAATACCTTCACCATTTCCATACACCAACTAGACCATCTTTCTAGGCCACCATTAACATACCTTTCATTCTTCAAGCCTATCTTGCTTGCAGGTTTATTGCTTCCTTCCTAGATCCAACAACCTTATAGCTTCATCTCCAACAACAAGGACGAAAGTATTTCACCATTCCATTCATGTTTTGTCCCTGGCTGGACATCTTGTGTTTTGACCGATCTCTTCATTCAGAGTTGTTCTAGAAGGTAGACAAAGGCTGAGAAGAATTCTAAAAAGATGAATTGTGGGTTCCCATAAGAAAAAGGGGATGCATTTGCCCCGGTAAGGAGTTGATTCTCAATTGGGGGAGGGCCTTATGTAGTGCACTCAAGATTTTTTAACGGGAAGTATAAGAGGTTTGGGCAAGTTTTTATTGGGGCCCAAACAGATTGGGACAAGGTGTGAACAACATGAGGGGTCAAAATAATCATCTTAAAAAGAAGTTAAAACCCCAAAGTCAAAAATCACCAACTCATCTTTTTTGGAGGGGACCCGGCATTTAGGGGTCAACATTTTTAAAACTTGTCCCCTATCAACCAGTTTTCCCAACGATTTTGGGAAACCCCTAATCGGAACCCGGATTTTAAGATACGCCTTTTTTTTTTAAGTAAAAAAAGAGGGAAAATTCCCTAAAAGGGTTTTTTGGATAACTACGAATTTTCAAAATTTTATTTGATTTTTTGAAATTTTAAATCAATATTTTGTTCTTTATTTTCTTTTCTTTTAAATTTGTGCATTTTCTTTCATAGAGTTGTTTGAGAAAATTTTAAATTTTAATATTTTCTCTTGTTTTTCATATCTTTATTCATAGTTCAACAAGGTTATTTGATCCAAGCTTCTGCTTCTATATCACCCTCTTTTTTCAATTTTTTTCTTCTCTTCATCATTAGCCTCACATTCCGAGTCACTCTTTTCTTATTACTCTCACTATTTTCTTGTCTAATTTCCTTTCAATCACTTCAAGAGGAAAGCTCTCAACTTATCCCTCATATCAACATCTCAAGCAAAACTACTGACACCTCTCGAATATATATTTCCGCACCACCTTTACCTTTGACTGTGTCTCTTTTGTATATACATTTGTCTTTATTTTGCTTTTTTCATGCATTTTGGTAGTTTTGTATTTTTATCCCTTTTGTTGGTACTTGGCATATTAATATCAAGACAGTGCTGTCTAACTTATGTATTAGTGCGTACAGAAAGCTTAAGGATAAAATGAGCTGCCTTTATTATATAAGAGCCAAGCACAACTATTCTTAAGAAAGCAAAGAGCCACACGGAACCACAAATACAACTTGGACTTCACGGGTTCCCCTCTAGAACTAATATAAGAGACACATGAAACATGGACAAGCCGAGACCACATTAGTGGTTGAGGCCGCAATTTGCCCGGTGCATCAAGACAAAAAGGAGGTACTAGACAATATCTGATGTCGCAGTTTGCTCGCTGTATCAAGACAAAAAGACTTGTCAGGCCAGACCACAAGAGAGAGCTTACACTTGCTGCATTCTCATTGGTGTGTCGATTCTCCCCCGCCTATATAAAGTGGCTCCTAGCTTACAAAGAGATGAGGTCCTTTTTGGAGACTTTTCCTATAGAATTTTCCCTATAAAATAACACTTGCCAGGGAAGATTGAAAAGCTCAGAGGTCATGGTGTCGAAGGAAGCAATAGGGCGGTTGACTAACCCCCTAGATTGACAAGATGTAGAAGCAGATATCGCGAGGCTTGCTAGTTCAAGTTCATGTGTCCGTAACTAGGATATGTTTCTTGATGTAGATCATGCGTGATCAAAGAACTATGGTGATACATGCATGAGCGGGGTTAAATTACTCATATTAGACAAGAAACTGAATTTGTTCGATGTAAACAATAATGGCCAAAACAATGCACGCATAGGAGGTCAAAAACGATGCATCTTGGACAAGAAACTGAATTTGTTTGTCAAGTCTGGAAAGTCAGCTAACTTGCGACGAATTTTTGGATGGGATCCAGGCATTTTATGGGTCAACATGTCTTCTTAAAACTTGTCCAGCTACAAATTACCTTTCTAACGCATCTTGAAACACCTCAATCGGACATCTGGATCTCAAGATACGTCTATTTTAGCGAAGACAGCGCATGCAGAAATTCTTATACGGGATTAATACGGGATTTTTGGATAATTACGAATTTTCAAGATTTTATTTGATTCTTGACAAGAATTTTGGCGTTTTTGGGTGAAAAACTCAAAAATTAGGGAAAATTCGTCAAATTCAAACGAGCGAATTTTGAGCTGAAAATTTCCAAATCAGATCTACACCTTTGGAGGAGTCACCACATAAAATTTCAGAATTTTTTGACATTGGGAACACCTCGAACGAAGTAGATCAAGTTGCTGCAAAATTCTAGGGTTTTCGGGGTTTTTCTAATTTTCTTTCAATCTTAGCCATTAGTTTTCGTTTGTTTTAGCTTTTATTGCTTCTTACACATCTTCTAACACCTTCTTGTTTCCTTGTGTTAGTAGGACTAAAAGTTGCATACTCTTCTTTCTTCTTGCAACTATAATTCTATTGGTGTCTAACCTTTTCTTTGGATTCTTAAAGCAATTAGGATGTTTTATTCTCTTTTCAACACTCGCTATCGTATACCAATAAATATTTTTCGGTCACGATGTAAGACACAAGGTAATCTATGTTCTTTAATTATTGATGGTGATAGTCGTGTAAACTTAGCGAGTAGCTTCATTGTTGATGCACTCGATCTACCATGCCAAGAACACCCTAAGCCGTGTCATCTTCAAGGGTTTAATAGCGGACCGGATATGAAGGTAACCGAACGTTGTTTAATCTCTTTTACTCTTGGAAGCTATTGTGATGATGTATGGTGTGACGTAGTTCCTATGGAAGTCACCCACTTGTTATTAGGAAGACCTTGGAAAAATGATCGGGGCGCTGTCCATCGAATCAGTACAAATGGATACTCGGTTGTGCACCAAGGCCAGAAGCTCTCGTTTGCTACAATAGAGCCGGAAAAAGTAGATGAAGAAATAGCAAAAGCAAAAAAACAGTGTGAGAGGATAAAACGAAAAAGATTGGAAGCGCAAAAGGCTGAATCAATTGACCACAAAAAGGCAACCAACCATGAAGACATCCCAAAACTAGAAGGTACACATGATTCTCTTCGTACTTCTACTTCTAGCATTTGTGCAAATGTTGATATTGGAGAAGAACCATCTCCCAAACAAAAGGATAGTGATAGTGAACACATTAGACAAGATGACAATGCTTCTAATCCCTCATGTGAAGTAGAAGGTCCACTTGCTATACTCTCATCACCTCCCCACAAAGAAAGTAAGTGTAATTCTAACCCTTCATTTTATTGTCCTATCATTCCGTTAGAAACACTTTCTCCTCTAAAAGAAGCCTTTTCAATTGAAGTTGATGATTGTTCTCTCATTGCTGATTTAGATTCGAGGACTAATCCTTTTGATGTTTTTAGGTTTTATATACTTTAAAAACTTTAGCCACCAGCCACCTTTATCACTTGCCTTATCACCCTATTCCTTGCCTACAAGCACAAGGAGTTTAAAGACTGTTTTTTTTATTATTTTTAATTAGATTAGGTTTTCCTTGTTTTAGTAGAAAATTACTTTGTCTATCCTTCACTTTTAAAAGATTTCAAGCCCCATCATTGTAGTCAGATTTTAGAGATTTATGAAATATTTAGTGAGTTTGTTTTTGCAAACTGATTACTTGTGCCTCAAACTCTTTCAACATAAGTCCGATTTGAAGTTCTTGTGGAAGAGACATCTTCACACTTTGCTTGCCTAGATAATCAACGATCTAGAGGGGTGGGTTAGAGCCGCTTTGAGGTTGCTTGCTTAGATAATTGCCCAAGAGAGGGTGCCGAGACAAAACAACATCAACAATTCATGCTTCATCTTTATCTTCAACCTTCACACCATCTTCCATAATTCCATAAAACAAAGCTGAATTTTAGATTTGTTTTATCTATCTTCATCTTAATCTTTTCATCTTTTATTTATATTCTTATTTCTAATCATCTAACTTTTCATCTGTCTTTCTTTCTTTAAATTTCCAATCTGAATCTGAAACCAAGAAAATCCCAACTTTTTCTTGAATTTTTCAGATCTTGCCCAAACTTCCTTGATTGAGTCTAGAGCTCCTAGTTCTGCAACAACTTGATTGAAGGCTTCCAGCTCAATAGTCAAGGAAACCAATGGAAGCTCAAGAAGTTCAAATGAAGGAATCAAGTTTTCGGCCGTTTTCCAACCCCCTTAACCCCTGGGAAATTTTCCCCAACCAAGAACATGCCCACCCCCCTTTGGATGGAAAACAAAGGGGCGCCATTTTTGGGGGGAAACTTGAATTTGGGCAAAATTCTCTTGGAGGGGGGCCCAAAATTTTTGGGGAATATTTAAAAAACCCCTTTTGGGGAGAAAACCCCTAAATTGAATAGATAGAGGCCTTTTGGCCATGCCCTTTTCACCCATATAAATAGAACTTGTAATTTATTTGTAAACACCTCCTTTGATTTATAAAATTATTTTTGTGAAATTTTCCCTTCTATTTTTTTTAGAACTTTATCGCCCTTAAAGTACTTGTACTTATGGCGAAAACCCTTTTCTATTCCCTTGATACTTTGGGGTCCTATTTTTATGGATTAAAGCCCTTTTCCCTAAACCCCTTAAAAGAAATCATATAGGTTGGGGGTTATGCTCTTTATAACATAGTTTTTTCCCCTAAATTTTTAAAGATACTCCCTTCACCATTTTCATCCTTTTCCCAATCCCCATCTCCATACCCCAATCTTACCATCTTCCGCACCCTAAACTAAAAAAATTTTACTTTTTGAGCCTATCTTGTTTGGGAAAGGTTTTTGCCCCTTCCTAGACCCAACAATCAAAGTGGCCATCTCCAAAACAAAAAGGGCTACGAAGAAAATTTCATCATTTTTTAATGAGCTTTTTGGAAGAAGCAAGTGCATCAAATGAAGCCCAATTTTGCCCAAAACAAAAGAATTTGTAAGGGCTATCCTTTTTTCATTTCCCAATTTTAAAAAAAAAAGGAAAAGGGAAAAAACAGCCCAAAAAAATACAAAAAAAAAAGAAAGTTTGGGTAGCCCGTTCAAATTTAAAAAAAACAACAACAACATCTTCAACATCAAACCCCCGGCCATCTTCTTTTAATACTTTTTATTGTTGGTTAAAAAAGGGGTTTTGAGTTTTTTTTCCAAGGGAAATAACCTCCCCTTTTTTTTTTCCTTTCTATTCTAAACACCTATACATCATTTTTTTTCTTTCCCTTTAAAAAAAATTTCCTGGGGGGATTTAAAAACCCAAAACTTTTCCCAAATCTTAGAAGTTTTTTAAAGAACTTTTAAAAAAAGAAAGGAAGGGGGAAAAAAGGGAAAATTTAGGTGAATTAGAAGGGATAAAAAAAAAATAACATCCTAGAGTGCAAACACAGGGGTTGAGTGGGTAAAATTCCCTTGGGTGAATTTGTGAGGTTTTTTTTGAGTGCAATTTGGGAAAAGGGCTTTTTTATTTTTTTTTTTTTCATCACTAACAAAAGGGCACAAGACTCCCTTTTCCCCTCCTCCTAGGGTCCTTATAGTTAAAAAGGGTGTTTAATTTAAAAATCCTTTAAGATGAACGGAAAAGGAGAACATTTTTTACACTTGATGACTCGTGAACAAAAAAATCCCTTTGTGATCGTTTATGGAGGTAGTTACTCGTGGGGCCCCAATGGTGGACAAAATTGGGTTGAAGATTTCCACCGCCCCACAAGTTTCAAGGGTGAACCAGGGGGGTAATTAAAAATCCTTAAAAAAAGTACTCATTTCCCTTGTTCCGAAATTCTAAAAATGAAGTTTTGGGAAAACTTCCTAGAGTGTGATATGCTATTGGGGGCCATGGAAATTCCCAAAAAAACCCGCATGATGGATACCCAATAGGTCTCATTCCCCCTCACAAGGGGGAAAAATTTATCTTGGGCCCCCTAAACTCCAGGGCATTTATTTACTAGATCCCAACGAGCAAAAGGATCATGGGGACTAAGAGAAAAAAAGAACTCCAAAAAAATTTAAGGGAAAAAAAAAAGAAAACAATAGAAAAAAAAATTTTTAAGAAGGACAAACAAATGGAGTTAAAAAAAAAGATTGATGGTGAGATTTGGATGTAAAACTAGTTTGGGGTTAAAAAGTACAAAGGTTGAAGGAGAAGAGTAAGGAATGGAAAAAAAAATTCAAAAAAATGATGAAAACTTTAAAAAAAATGAGTGTGAAGAAGAAAAGCAATATTTATTTTTTACTAACAATTCTTTTTTTTCCATTCTTAATCTTTCCCCATTGGAATTGATGAAAAAGGGGGACTCAAGAAACTTTCCAAGAATAGTTCCCAAACATGAAGATGGGCAACCATTATTTTTATGTTTTGGTTGCTTCAAAGAAGGATCCCAAAGGCGTGTTCCCTCACGAAGATATTAAGCAACATCCACCAAAATTTAAAATCGCCCAAAAATCCTCCATGGTTTGAATTTCTTTCCATTTTGTTATAAGTTTTCTTTTCTAACCCTTTGGTTTTTTTTTGGGGAAAAACAAACCACCTACATGGAATAATGCTTTTCAATTGGTGGAATGACAAGTTTCCCTTTTCCATTTTGAGATTGGTTGGAATGTCCCAAATTTTAAGGCTAAACTTAAAAGTTTATTTGTAAAAGAAAAGTCGTCTAGGATGTAAAGGAACTATCCAACTATTCCAAAAAAATCATTCAAAAAAAGGTACAAAAGTAAAAAAGTTGGCGAAAAATAGGAAAATTTTTCATGAAGATTTGAAGTAATGACGAAATATTGGGGAAAAACCCAAACCCTCATGATGGATCAAAAAGGAAGGAAAAAAATCGGGCCTTCACCAAAAGGGCATGATGTTTTGGACAAGGGTGATTCAAATGACGGTTTTTTCCCAAAAAGGGGAGCATTTCCAAAAAAGGGGGTTCAAAAAGGATCGTGGTTTTATTCAAGAAAGATGGTTTGGGGAAAATTGAAGATTTACTTTGGGGGAAAAGGAGAATTCATTCACCTTTAAAAAAAAAGAGGTGTCCGTTAAGGAAAACCCTTGATTTGGGAAAACAAAACCAAAAAAAAGGGGGGGAAAGATCAACCTTTAAACAGCCCAAAATTTCTTCCCTTTACTTGATC